>JAVQJV010028006.1:0-27244 GCA_036024995.1 Gadopsis bispinosus | reverse complement strand
TGGGTCTATACATATAGAGTTGGTTTAGACTTGCTCTATATTAACAAGTGCTATGAGATAACTCTGTTATGATACAGCGCTATATAAATAAAATTGAATTTAATTGAAATTTGAATAGATTCAGGTCATGTTAGATGTCCCTCCTACTACATCAACACACTTTTTCTACAAGCCAATCACAGTTTGGCAGCATCCATCCATCCACTATCTATACCGCTTATTCTTGAAGTGGGGGGCTGGAGCCGGACCCAGCTGACATTGCTTGAAAGGCGGGAAACACCCTGGATTGTACTGCCTGACAAACATTCACACTCACACCTGTGGGCAAATTAGAATAGTCAGTGAACCTAATCTGCATGTCTTTGGATTGTGGGAGGAAGCTGGAGTAGTTTGGTACCATTTAATCAAAATGTGATGACAGTTGTGGAGGAACACTGTCAATCAAACCGGGTCAAACCACACCTACACAGTTTTTGACTGTTAAACTCTTCAATAATAATATAATGAACTTTAACTTGAATGATTTGTAATTTAGCAACTCGTTTTCCAGACAAGAACGGCGATATGGGATGATTATGCAAATCCATTTATTGCATTCAATGGCAATGTTTGTTTTTTTATGTCCAATACAAAACATCTTAAAATTCTTGCTTTCTACAATATCTGTACATTGCAGCTTTAAGGTCAGGGAATCATTGTGGTTGAAAAAAGGCTTAGGTTTATTGCAGGTCTGTGAAGTCAGATGTGCTACACCTATTCACCACTCTGACCTCCACAGCTTTACTTTACAGCTCGCGACTTAAAGGAAACACTGCTTCCTGAGTACTGGCATTGAATATGAGGTTCTGAATTTACAACATGGAACATAATTCCAAAGGATACTGGGCTGTTGGTTAGTAATGAATAGTTAATGTTATACACAAATACATTTGCAGGGCCACCATTTCAGGTTATATTTAGCTTTTTCTGGTTCATGTTTTACCCCCCCCTTCGTCAGGGCAGTTACCCATTTTACAGAGTTGGTAACTCAGCATGCCTGCTGAAGCAGAATGAAGGTCAGTGAAGAAAAGACCAAAGGAAGGTGTTGTAGCAGATCGTTCCTGTGGTGTTGGCATCAAAATAAGAGCTGAGGTGGAAGAACTCCTCCTCTGACAGATTCATGCTGAAATGGCACAGCACCTGCAGGGACACAACAGCAAATGTTGGAGTGCATATTAGGTGGGGGTTAGGAGATGTCATCCCTAACCAGGTTGCTAATTGTTTTATCGATTAGCTCAGGGATCGTTGTCTCAGTAAAGTGTACAGCAGGTAAATGACAATCAAACAAAAGTGTCAGCTGCTGTTCTCCTGGGCCAACATGTCAGCATGGTTCTGTTTCAACCTTCAGCTTAAATGAACAATTAAAATTACTGATTGGCTGTCTATTGAATAGGTGTGTGTGTGTGTGTGTGTGTGTGTGTGTGTGTGTGTGTGTGTGGCTCTGCAAGCTTGCAATGAGTTGCAAGGATTTCCAGTCACCCTCCATCATTCTCCTTCAGACATTTTGATAGCAGAGTGTGGCATCACAAATTCATAAAGAGCCCATTTATCTTTGAGCGGTTTACATCGCTCTGGGTCAGCAGAGGAAGTGAAGGTCTGCAGGGTGGTATGCTATAGCTGACCTCACCTTCCTGAAGTCCTGCACGGAGACTTTTCCTGTGCGGGTGTAGTCAAATGTCAGGAAGCAGCGTCTGATGGAGGTCCAGAAGGGGCGAACCACATCATAGATCTGCAGCATGACCTCCACACAGTCTTTTCCCAGAACACCCTGGCTTGTCTGAATCGGACCAGATGATGCAGGAGAGGCATGAACAACAACAAATATAGGTGAGAGCCCCCACATTATCATTAATCTTTCACTTCTTCATGAGCTCAGACAGTGTGTGCTTTTTGCTCTGTGATCAGATAGAGAGATTTGTGTACAGACACACCATCACCTCGGATAAGATGCAGGGGGTCTCTGAAATTTACACAGATGGTCTGTTCGGTTGAGACAATTCAGGTCTTTGTGATTCGAAAGTTGGTTTGAAAGGTTGCAGCTTGTGGGTTGCCAGATTAGGCCCTCACCCACGCGCTCCGTTGAAGCTTGGGGCTCGGCTTAGTCGCTCAGTGGGGGTGCTTTTAGAGTGTGCCCACCCATGTGTCATTGTTCAAAGCTTCATATACACCTCCCCATGCCAGAAAAACACTGAAAATCACCCAAGTTGCCCAATTTGCTTGTCATAAGAGGCGATAGTAAGGAGCCTGAGGGTGGGAGGTCCCTGCTGAGTTTACACAATCTGGCAACCCATCACCCATCACCACCTCTTCACAATCCAGAGCCCCCACACACAAACACACTTTACTGTCACCCAATTTAAAGTTGCAGCCAATAAAACTACAATAGATCAGACCTTAAACACAGGAAAGGAGAGGGACTACAGAGCTAATTTGAGATGTGCTATTGTGCTGCTCAGCATGGGTATGTGTAGCTGAAAGTACATACCCTGTGTCCCAATTTCACACTAAACTCCATCTGTGATGACTGTGTACACATGGATGCATGAGGGAAAATTATATTTTCAATTGCTAACATGCATACTAAGTAATTTGATTACTCGGTCATAAGAAAAATCAATAATTAGACTTTTTTTTTTTCTGGCCATTTTAAAATCAGGCTGAAATCACAATTAGTCAGTTTGTGTCCAAATGATTTAGTGTCAAATCTTGTGGTAATATTTAGTTTGGTACCACTTCATAATAAATTAGCCTCTATACATGTTTTCTAAGATGTAACCAATGGTTTGTTAGTGGTTAGTGTGGTTTACTAAGTCTGCAGTTATTGTTAGTGAGTCATTAAGAAAGGGTAATACACATTCACTCTGCTGTTATGAATTTGTGTGTATAAGTATGAATTTTGGTCCAGGTGCTTTGAGGACAAAGGAGCCAATGGAGGTAACCCAAAAATAGTTGTTATACTGTCTTTGGCCCATGGTCCTTATTATAAATGTGCATGCTCTGTTTTATACTGTAGGCTGTATCAACATGTACAGTATACTGGTTATGTTGCCTGGGTCAAATGTGTGGGAGTTTGAATGCAAACAAAGATTTTTCCCTTATCTATAAAGCATTAGTAATTTAGTAACCATAGATAAAGCCATTAGTCCCATATTTAAAAGGTGCAACTTTATTTATTACTGAAAAAATAAATAGCCTTCTACCCCAAGTAGATGGGCCTACATTTACACAATGTAAAGAAAACTGCATTGGCGACTGCAGCTGGCCAGCTAAGAACAGACAGTGTTTTGATGGCAGTGGTATTGAAGAATGAAGACCACAGCATTTAGCATCTAAAGTAACCAATGGGGACTTTTGCAGTTTGTAAGTGGTTCAATGTGTTGCAGTTGACTAATTAATAATTAGCTAATTAGGTTGTAGATAAGAGGATACTGGCTAGAAAGCGTATGTGGGTGGTGGCTGTTTTTGTGTCGTGCCACAGTTGTTCATCAATGTCACAGCGGACCTCCAATGACAGCTACCCCCTTTTCCCCAGCACACATTTGGACTTGTCACAGCAAGAAAAGCACAGGTGTAACTAATAACATCAACCATGGCGCTTTTCTTTTCAAGTGTCCCAGTAAGTCATGACAGTGTGACAGTGAGCCAGCATGCCAGGAGCCCGAAAAAATGGAAATGGAATTCAGCCATAATTCATTTTATTATTCACACCTGTGCTTTTTCTACTGTCACTGTAAAAATGTCTTCCATGAAAAAGGCCTATTGAGATTAATATTAAGTTATTTCGCAGAGGCTGTATGTGTAGACTGCCTGGTATATGCACAGACCAGGGTTACGTTCATAAAATAAATGGCTCTCTTTTTGTTAATGTTTTTTCTTAAAAGAGCACAGGACATCAGGTTGACAAAACCGATGTGTATGTAGCAGAATATAAAAACTGGCATTTTCCTGTTTTAAAAATCTTTTTTTTTCAAAGTCATAGCCAAACATGATGTCTGTTCAAGAATATAAAATGTATGTGGGACACATTTATTGTCTCACACAAGCTGATTTCATGCAGACACTGATTTGCAGAATCCTTAGACTGAGAATGTGTAAACGTTCACAGTCTACAGTCTACACAGTCTACACTGCATACTGTGAACATTTACACATTCTCAGTTAATATTTTGCACATTCTGCAAAAAATGTACAGCTCTTCTTTGTCATGTTGTTATACAGTTTCTTCCAATTTCATCTCATTCTATTTTATTTTACATTTCTTCACATCTTTTATTGCTAATTTCTCTATTTTATATTTGTATTCTTGACTTGTTTTTTACAGTGCTTTTTAGTGGCTTTATTTTATATATTTGTGTATATATTTATACTTATTTATGAACCAATACACCAAAGCAAAGTCCTTGTATGTGACAACGTACTTGCAATCATTACGATTCTAATTCTGATAAAAAATCAATTTTTTCTTTTACCGTTGGAAGAGGGAGTTTACGTCGATCAAATGCCCTCTTGGCCTCTGCTGGCTTTAGGTTCAAGAGGAAGTGACGAAGGAAGTTGTGATATGAAAAACGGCCATTATTCATGAAGTCAAACTTCACAGCCAGATGTTCAAACTGCTCCCGAGTCAAACTGATGCTGAGAGACTGGAGGATCTCTGGAACGCACAGCCAGTCATTAGCATTAGCAAAGCAGCTAGAATAAATAACTACATGATTGTCTGTGGTCTGCTGCTTACCCAGGAAGGAGGTAGTGCTGACGTGTCCCTCTTGTTGCAGATCTTCCTTGATACAGTTCCTCTGGATCTCCTTCCAGCAGCGTTGCACCGCCCCACGCAGCCTTCTCTCCATGCTACCCAGTGGGCTTCCTGTTCCCGGCCTCCCCACTGAGGCAGGACGCCTGGAGGTGCGCTGGGGGGCAGACTGGGAGAGGAATGAGGGGAGGTCAGGAGAGGGGCTTCACAACTACACTGAAGAAAAGCATCACGTTGTGTTAGTCTTACATGTGTATGCTGGATCAGATACAGAGTATTGCGCAAATATTATTTTAATGCTTCATGTCTATTTTCTTCCATTTTACACATGTATGTTGATGCTGTGCTGTGTTCTGAGTGCTGCCAAAACACAGGTGACAACGTCGCCTGACACTGACTGTCAAATTCATATGAGTCATGACATATTTCCACTATACAGTTTCACTTCATGTTTGAAAAGGACAAACAATGAGTTAGATAATTTCACTTCTGCAGTGTCACCGACATTACACCTAATTGGAGAAAACTGTGGTTTTCATATTGTGATTGTGATTGTTGTGAAGTCACAACAGTACATCATTGACGTATATTGGTCACAGGAGTCTTTATCAGCTTGTTGCTGAGCTGAAAATATAGCTAAAGCTGTGCCTAAAGCCTCAACACAGCCCACATCAGCCCAGAATTTGAAATTTCTTCTTGTAGTCTGGCAAGACTGAACAGGTATCTGCTTAACATCAATTCAAGTAAACCTGTCCAACATTTCCCTGAACACAAACACCTTACATGAAAAGAGGACACGCATAGGGTTCTGTTTGCCCGTTCTCACAGACACAGGCAGATGACATTTGCATGTATCACGTGAACCCATGCATACAGTTGAGACAATGGCTACACATTTGCTGGATCATGCCTCCCTTTGTATATATAAAGCAAAGTTTTCACCTCAAGTTATTTGCACAAATTTGACTGCTGGAGTGTTGCAGTCTACGTTTATTTTTCCCAAACAGTTAACAACTGACTGTGCAGTAGGGTTGCAACCCGTCCCGTTTAATACGTTTAATACGTCCCGTTTAATCCCGTATTGAAAAATTACATGCACTGTCCCTTACTGAATCAATACGGTCCCGTATGTCTGTACACATCCTACTCTGATGCGTACACGACGGTTGCACATGATTGGAATGAAAAATTATAAAACCAAGAGTTTCATGAGAGTATTAAATCAGAATTTGTGGAAAGGAATGAGAGGCAAATCATCAGCTATGCCACTCAACAAAGCTTGCTGATTGGTCTGACACTCCATTCATTTTTTAATGCATGTTTGCTGTGGCATTATATTTGTGCCTCAATTCTGAGAGCGCAGTGGGACACTGAGTAGAGCAGAAGAGTTAGAGCAAACACATAAATTATATTTTGTAGAAAAACTGATATCATGCAAAGAATAATTCTATTTGAGCTAACAAAGATCTAGGTATTCTCTGCTCAATACATTCATTTGTGTGTTTCCTATTATCCACATGAGCACACAATAATACCCTCTCATTCAGTTTCAATCATTTTCCAACCCTTACATTTCCTGCTCTGTGTGCTTTATTAGCTGATGGAGAATGTGCCCCACATTATCACATGTAACGTTTTATATGACAGGGATCGAACAAGTAACACTTAGTGAGAGAGGTTTTACTGTGTGCTCATGGTGATAATAGCATACATTTCTTGAGCACACAATAGTTTTTGTTGTTTTTTGATAATTTCTCCACAAAATATAATTTTTGCATTTGCAACAAATCTATTTCTGTGTTCAAAATGTCTCATAGAGCACACACGGGACTTCTCGTAGCAACAAACTGGGCTTGTCTAGTTTTGCAAAGCAGCTGGTGTCTTCATGCATCACAGATCATACTGCAGCATTCAGGTCTATCCTGGCATGTGCTGTACCTTAGTGCGTTGCAGAATGGCACTTGCAGGCTCTGGGCAACAAGATCTTGTTGCTGAGACTGTTTCTCTGAGCTCAAGGGAAGGTGATGGGACGTTGTTGGTGGGACCCTCTGGTGCTTTGGGCAGGATCCCCCACAAGGAAGCAAAGTGCCACAGAGACTCTCTGTACTGCAGCTTGTTCTGCTCATTCACTGCCATCTGACTCCACACACATTCCTCAAATTGAGAAGCAAAGGGAAACACACACATAATAATCATCCACTCTGGGGGGATTAATAGCCTACCCCAAAGAGAGTTACAAACAGTACGTATATTGGCTTTACAGATGACTAATTTTCTCACGCAGTCAATAATTATCAGCAAAGACAAGTTAGATTTTGATTAGAATAATTAAAGACAACATATCAGACAAAAAAGTACAGAAGTGGCAAATGTACCAAAATTCAGATACATCTTTTCATTTATAACCATGGATATGAGTCTGTGCACTGAGTACAAAACTGGAGGTGACCATGTTCACCATGTTAGCATACTAAAATTTGCAAATTCACGCTTTGCAGGTATTTGGCCATACATATTGCACACCTTCAAATTTTGACCTGGCGATGGCACTGAATGAAAAGTAAAGGGCTCACTGATGTTAATACAATTCATCCTTAGGGATGAATGAAAAATTACATTTTGAGGTTTTACTGGTTCCGTGCTGGAGCTATTTCATCACAGCTATTTCATCAACAGCTGTGCACAGTGGCTACATACAGTCATTGGCTGTGGCTTTTGTGTTGGTGGCAGAGGGATATGCTGCCTTTCATCAAGAAATTGTTCCAGCATGTAATTCCCCCAAAAATTACAAATGGTCACTTTAAGGTTGTTGCTTATTTTTCATTTTGGGCAGAGTCAGGCTAGCTGTTTCCTCTGCTTCCAGTCTTTATGCTAAACTAGATTAACTCCATCCTGCGCATAGCGTTGTACTTAACTCACAGACATGAGATTAATATCAGTCTTCTCATTGGAAAGAAAGCAAAAAACATATTTCCCAAAATGCTGAACTATTCCTTTAAGTATCTTTGGAAACATCTTCTCTCACCAATAGATTCTGTGATTGAAAGTTGTTGAAAAAATCCTTCCAGTTAACAGTGCAGTTCTCACAGTTCAGCTCCAGTTTGGTCAGTATGTATTCATACTGTTTGTCTGATAGGCGGGCACAAAAATTCTCCAGCACCTGACGAAATTCCAGAGCCTTGATCCTCCCTGTACCTCTCTGGTCAAAGGCCAAGAATGCCTGGAGGACAGAAAGAGCCAAAGAAAGGTGACCAGCTGAAAGAGAAACTGATGACAGAGAAAATTAAACATGTTGTTGTAAACCTGACCTTGTACAGATGAGATGCTGAGGCAGTGACTAGTTCTCGCATCCTAGCCAGAGCCACACCTGGACTGAGGCCATACAAAGACTCTATCTGACGCACAGCATCAGGGGAAATAGGAGGAGGCTCACACTTTTTCTCTGCTTTATTGTCAAACGCAGACAGGAAATCCATATAAGATAGCCTCTTGCAGTTATCATCCATGGAAACCTTGAGCCTAAAGAGAAAGGAGGGAGGACATGGAACACAGACAAGTTGGATGATGTAAACTAATAAGTGCACAGTTTTAAGCCATGCTAGGGGCGTTCAAGAAATGTTGTACGGACACCAATGCATCCCAAGAGGATTACTCCTGAAGACTTTGGTGACTCCTCCTACTTTCCTCCAGCGCCACCATGATGTCAACATTTTTTGATTCTGAGTGACATCTTGACAACTCTTGGATGGATTGCCACAAATATTCAAGGTCTCTACAGAAAATATTGTAATAACTGGTGATCCCCTGACTTCTCAAGTCAAATTTGAATTTTCCAATACTTTGGTTTAAACCCAAAAACCTGCAAAACTAATAACCTTCCCATCAGCCTCAGCTGTACGTTATGTTTAGCACTAACTAGCACTTGATAGCTGGGGTAGGCAACATCTGTGCAACCTATGCAAAACCTCTGTCTCTGATGCCCCTACCACCAAACCCACAACTTCAACAGGTAGCAGAAGGAGTCAGTTACCCTGCAAAACCTCATGTATAGTAGGTCTCGCTCTCCATGGCATGAGCTACAACGAAAACCTGGTCCTTCTCACCAAAACTTGTCTTTGCAAAGATGCCCCTCCAGCTCTTCACAGCCATAGAGAAGAGCGCCCCAGGCTTCAGAGGCATCTGCAATGCCGTCTAACAGCAGGATGAGAGGCTAGTACACCACAGATGCAACTGTCCTCCCTCAAAAGTTATTCCCCACTGTTTGTCATCATGCCTCTTTGCTCATCGATATGAACACCATGGCATCAACATAATAAGCTCGAAGCTCCGTGAGGAAGTGGGACTTGTTGCTTTGTACTACACACTGTTGTAGGCATAGGAGGTATTCGAAATTTATCACAAGTTGCAGGATTTTCTGCAGGATTTTTCTGCAGGATTTTAGCCTGCACGGTTACTATGGAATTTTTTCCCAATGATGCCAAATAAATACTTCCTACCCCACCTTTAACCCAATTAAAGGTGGAACAATTACTTTTGCTTTTATTGCCACTGTACTGTCCACAGGACATGTGATTAGATAAGCATTACAAGAAAGTTTGTTTCAATATACAGGCGTTCATAAAGCACTGGTGTAATAAATCATGTAACATTTTTTAACTTTTTTCTACTAAGTACTGTAGCAGGGTAACAACCAAACACTGCATCACAATATTTTATTTCTCTTGAAGAAAAATACCCTCAGAAACCCTCACTCTACATGGCTCTGTGGTAAACCAATCATTGTTTGCTATGCAATTACTATGGGGCACCAGCGCAAACTCCAGTATACTGCTAACTACAGAGCAATTTACCTGGTGGTAATAGGTTTAATCAGCATTGCGTGAACTCTGCTAACGTCTTGAATGTAACAGATCTTCATTTATATATACAAGTCTCACACTCCAGCTTTAATATCCATGCTGATATACTGTATGTCTCTAGTGAATGTAAAAGATGGAGTTGACCTGCGCAGGTGATTTACAAGCTGCTCTCTCTGGATAGAACAGTTGTAGCTGTGTAACAGGCTCAACAGATCCTCCACTGTCACTGTACCATCTCTCCTCATTTCCAGGTGAGTCAGGCTATCACTCAATCCCTCATAGTTCTCCTGCACAAGAGAACTACTGTATGAGGGGTTGAGTGACAGCACAACAAGAGCTCAACATGAAACTTGTGCTGCTTTGCTTTTATAGTTGTTATCAATTGTCACGACCCGGTGTGGATGGTAGAGTGGAAGGACCCATGCGCAGACAGCCCGTACGTAACACAGGATTTAATGCAGACATAATAGACGAGGGAGCACTTACAAAAAGCGATAAGGCATCCACGAATCCAAGGGAACCGAAAATCAAAACACGGAGATAACTCAACCACTAATAACATAGAACATGCTCACAGGAACTGGGGAGACAGAAAACACTCTAACATAGACTCCGAACAAATAAGAAACACAGGCACACGGACAGGGTTGTGACATCAATGAAGTATTTCTGTTCCAGAGGACAAATATTTTTGACATGAAATTCATATCATCAGAAAACTCCTCAAGTCAAACAACTGTTAAAGAGGTGCTGTAAACCTGAACTTGTTCTTTGAGCTGTGAACTAAATTATATGACTGCACTGTGACTAAACGCATCAATGCTGGTGACTGAATTATATTAATATTGACTGAATTAATGGTTTATCAATTAAAAAAATCAAGTATAAAAAATCTGCATTTTATGGGTTGAAAAAACAGACCATCTACTATTTTAAATCAGCCCTGAACCTGCAAGGTCATGAAGTCAACCAGTTGGGACCCGTCTACATCATGAAATTAATATTAAACTCTAATCTGTCTTAGTCAGTCTCCGTGTCCCCTGACCCACAAGTAGCCACAAGCCCACGCCTCCTTCAGCTGGGTTTCCTCACTCCTCTTCTGCAATTTTTAAAGATCCTGCCAGGAAGGATTCTAGCAGAATTCAAGGGTGGAGTTACCTTTGAAATGATTTGAAACTGTGTGGAAATGACTAAGCCCTGTTTCATGGCATATTAATGGCTCAATAATCACAGCATGTGCAAAATGTTTCTACACTGGGCTTAAATGTTTGTTTATTCGAACCCCCTGGAGTAAGAAGCTAATTTAAAATAATTAAAATAACAGCATATGTAGTACTGAAATGCATTGAGACTCTGGGATCCAGAGCACCAAGGGGCAACATAGGGTTCAGTGTCTTGCCCAGGGACACTTCGACATATGGACAGGAGGAGCTGGAATCAGAATGCCAACACATGGCGCAAAAACCCAGGTTGAAAGTCAACAGCTTTAATTCTGGAACCACAGCTACCTGACATATGGTCGGGAGCTGGGTTCGAACAGCCAAAGTCCACAGCTTAACCTTTTGCGCCACACCCCGCCCCACTCTTATCTGAGTAATTAAGGAAAGTATAAAAACTGTGTGTATTATGTGTGAATTATGCCTGCTATGGACTTCATTTACTTTAAAAGCTAATAGTGGTTTAAAAGTTTAATATTACTGAAATGCTAATTTCAGCTTCAATGGCCGCATGTATTTTATAATTATGTTAATTTTGTTTCAGGTCAGTTATAAATCGTTCTCTGCTTTGTTTAAACTATGTAGTTAATTGACATACAATTGAAAATATTTGTTTAATTTCTTTTTGTTTTAAGAAAATCTGTCTATGAACATTATGGGTTGAATAATAATCTAAAATGAATTAATTAACTAATTAAAGTGTTCAACATTAAAAGAATAAAATACATTATGAAATAAATATTCATATTAATAGATTGTGTAACATATATAAATTAACAAAACATTATTGTGAAATATGATTTCATAATTAATTTAATCTTTGTCAAAATGCCCTTTTTCACAAATCAGTTTTTGTTGAAAGGAGTCAGTTGAGGTATTCCAGGCATGTGGGGAGAGTCCAAGGGGCAGACCCAGAGCATGCTAGAGGGATTACATATCCCATCTGGCCTGGGGAAAGTCTAGAATCCCCCAAGAAGAGCTGGAGGATGTGACTAAGGAGAAAGACATCTGAGCTACTGACCTAGACCCGGAGAAGTGGCAGCGATCCATGGATGGAAGGATGGATAATCTGAAATTGCACACTGTACCCTTCTTCACTTACTCTATACACTCCAGTGAGACAGCGTCAGAGGAAACTGGTCTGTCAGGGTCCTGTTGGGCCTGATTTAACTTCTGGCTCAGAGGCTTGAGTTCCCCTTCATGATAAAACCCCAGCTTTACCAGGAAGTCACAAACTGCTACACGGCCCTGGCACTCGGGGTCAAACCTGTCCAAAGGAAGTAAAACACTGTGGCTGGAACAGACAACAGCACTTCACTGCATGATGATGCCTCAGCTGGGCATCTCTTACCTCAACCAAAGCTGGTCAAACTCATCAGACCTCATGGGAAGAGCATAGGTGAACAGGAAGTCCCTCAAGCTCTTTTTATGGATCCAACTCTGGCCATCTGTGTCAGACTGGCACAGTGCCTGATGGGAAATGGAAACGGGTACAGAGCTTAGTCTCATGCAAAGAATGATTCCATGTATACTTCCTGTAGGTTTTACTGACCTTAGACATGTCTGCCCACTTATAACGTGCTCCAGAGGCCAAGAGTTCATGGAGCTGTTCTTGTCTGTCAGGAGAGACAGAAAAACAAACACTGAAGCACTAATCACTAAAGAGCCAACTTTCCTGAAACTGTTCCAAACATCAGTAATAACAGACTCACACACTAGCTCTTTGTGTCCCTTTTTTGCATTTGCCATTATTTTCAACAACATCGACAAATTCGGCATAGTTGAGGTTGCCCCCTAGATGCAGGCCAATCAGATCCAGCAGCCGCTGGTACTCTCCCTCCCTGCAGAAAAATCCCAGGCTGTTGTACAGCCTTTTGAAGTCATGGAGGCCAACAATGCCTTTACATTCCCTGTCCATCACGTGGAACGCTGTCAGAATGTCCTGATGGGGAGAGATTGGGTTATCAGACATTCGTTAATTGGATACTTGTGTGTTCATCATTATTTGCAATCACATTCTAGTAGATCCTAAAAATAATTTTCTGCTTAGAGTTTTCAAATGATCAAAAAAAAAAATCTGTTATAAATCAACAAAAGTTATGACTGTTTCTCACCCAAACACAATGTGTATCCTTGAGCTCTAACAAATGTGATAAATGCATATCCTTTCTCATAAAACATTTGCAAAACCAAGTTTTCTAGTATTTTCAGTTCAGCATTCTTTACATCACTGGGTACTTGCTAGCAGTCTTCTTCTTCCCTGTCTTTGTAAGCACATCGCTACAGTGTGAAACCATTGGCAAAAGTGTGTATTGCGTCACCCACATGTACAGGTGCATGCATGAGCTAGTAAACTGCTGTCTGCGAGTGTTTCTGCCTCCATATCTGTGGAGTCTGGATCTGTGGCTGTGGGCCACCTTCTGCATCTTGCTCTTGCTCTGCAGCAGCTGCTGCTACTACTGTTACTGCTCTTGTTATTAGTGTTACTAATATTACTACTCCTATTAGTTTTATTAATATTAATATCTGTACCATTGCTACCATTATTGCTTTACATCTGTGTGTGGAACTGTACTGTGCTGCTGTGTGTTCTCTTTCTTCCTGCTCTCACGCCCTCTTTTCCTATCCAACTGGTCGGGGCAGATGACCGCCCACGCAGAGCCTGGTTCTGCTTGAGGTTTCTGCCTGTTAAAAGGGAGTTTTTCCTTGCCACTGTTGCCTAGTTCTTGCTCATGGTGGGAATTGTTGGGTCTCTGTACATAATCGGTCTAGACCTGGTCTGTATGAACAAGAGCTATGAGAACTTTGTTGTGATATGGCACTATATAAATAAAATTTAATTGAAATTGTGTGTCCTCATGCATATGCATGGGATTAACAAAATGGGACCCACTCAGAAAAACAGCTCCATAGTGCTACTAGAGGTCAAAACCTGCGCAGAGAATCTTTACGACTTTAGTCCTGGTTGATTTGGTGATGCCTATTGTTATCGATGGCAACAACGCAGGTTTCAGGGTTTAATTCAAGATAACACATCTGTTGACCACTGGGAGCAGCTACCTTGTCAGAGATGCAACAGAAGCAGAGCAGCAACTCATGAATCTGATTACAGTATGAAGGACTCCGGATGCTCCATCTCCTCTGCCACCTTGTGTAAGTAAGTGGTCTTTGCTCTCCCACACTCTAGTTGCTGCTGTGGACACATCTAAAGCAAGCTCATTGGAAGGCAGCTCGTGAAGTTAACAAAAGCTGGAAAATATATGACATCTCTGTTAAAACATTCACAATGGCTGCATATAGCAAGATCCTGTAAATCCGTTGAGCATGGGGTATGAGGTTTGAATCGTACACAGGAAAGGTGGACTCAACCAGTAACAATGAGAAAACAGAGAGGTAAATACACTGAATGATCATCACTGAAAAAATGCCAGCCACAGAGTGCACTGGTGGCCCCTGACCATCCTGATGCTGCATGTCATTCCCCATCTCTCTGTCTCATTAACTTTTGTCTCTCTTATAAAGCCAAGAAATGCCCTCTCTGAAAAATGCCAGGCAAGCATAGTGCCAAAACCAGTTTTGATGTAATGAAAACCTTAAGGATTTTAACTTTAAGGAAAAAGCAGCTAATTATTTTTAAGACATCCTTTATTATTAAATAATTATTAAATTAAACCTACATTATTAAACTAGCAGGTGAATGCATTGCTGATTATCAACTGGTCTGAACAGCTTCCTCACCCCATGGATGATCTTAATCCTGGTCTTCATGGCAGCCAGGCACTGCTCAGCAGAAGATAGCAGGGGATCGACTTCATGCTTATCACCATGATCCCCAGAGCCCTGCTGCCTGTCGTTGGTTGTGAACTCTTTAGAAACATGGGTCAAATAGATGTTACATATTTGATTTTTTACCTTTTAATTAGGTGCACAATTAACAATTAACACAATCAAATTCCCTTTAAGTCTTTGTGAAGGAATTACACCCAACAAATTTGAATCTTTGTTTCATTTTGTGAATTATTTGTGTTTTTCCCTTCATGTCTGGAAAGCTTCACTGGGCATCTGTCTGAGCTAATTTACATTGAATTAGATGCACACTTGTATTGTCAATCTGAGAAACCCTATTTGCATTCCTTCATAACATAAGTAAAATGACTTCCTGTTTTTGTTTAGTGATTCTTCACTTTTCTTGTTTCTTATTCTTTCTGCTGTGTTTCGTTTAATTTTTTTACAGGATACAAATTAGAGTGATGCCCTGCTGCTCTGTTTTCTGCTTCCAAAGCACATAATTAGCCCAAACAAGAGCTTGAGTGTGATTCTGAATCTGCGTGCTTCTTTGCTCTGATAATGAGAGACGAAGAGGCTCACTCTGTACTCTCTACTACTCTATTTATAATCCAAGATGATTTCTCCAATGGCTCGTGTGCTAAGAAAGACATAATTTTACAGGAAGCAGGGGGCTTATGTTTGATCACCGTGGGTGGGTTATGAGTTTGGATGCAAGGCAAGTGGAGTGGAGGGGGATGGGAGCCTGGTTGGGAGTAGGAAAGGATTTTTAAAATCTCTATTTAAGCATTGAAAACCCTGCCATGCAGAACTGATGAGATTGCTGATGCCTCTGGTCAAGACGTTCTGGCTGCCGCTCTTCTAACTCACTCTCATACTTGGCCAGGACCACTGAGCACTCGATCCGTCCATCCCTGAAGCCCAGCAGTTCAGTGAACTTCTTGAAAGTTTTATCGTCCAAGATAACCTGGTTGTCCTCTAGTATCTGGGGGCAGAAGAAGAGAAGCAGGACAGGTTATGCAGTCTTCTGTACTGCTCTGCTTCAGGCCAGGTAGGATTGACTTTTCAGAGTCAACAACACTCATTCTCACGTAAGTACAGATGATCAAGGACATTTCACCAGTATCGTTTACTGACCAACTGTGGAAAATTTAAAATGCCTAAATAAAAACATAGAAAAAAAGTGAAATATAATACACTGTTTCCTTTTTATGTCTGCATTTAAAACATTTGTTAAAGGGACAACAATTTAACATTTTGTCTGTAATAACTGAAATAATCATTTTATTGGTCACATGAATGCTCCATGCCACAATTTCCACTATGTATATCAACAGTATTTTTGATTTGTTTGTTTTTATTTAGGCATTCTTAATTCAATTCAATTTTATTTATATAGCACTATATCATAACAGAGTTATCTCATAGCACTTGTTAATATAGAGCAAGTCTAAGCCAACTCTATATGTATGTAAATCTTCCATAACAAAGTGCTGTGGGTGCAGGACAAAATACAACAGGACCTCCCTGTGCATACACAGTAAACTACACTGTAGACATTCTGATTTACTATAACCTGGGGGTTCACTTTTGGCCGTTTTGGTTGTTGTTCAAATCTCATAGTAATAACAGTCTTCTACCCAGTTTAACTTCTGAAACACAATGACAATTCTAAAAAGAATTTAAAATAATGTATCCTAATCTAAACCATAACATCTTAATGGAACCATCATTTTAACCAATGTTGCCAATATGCTCAACAGAAGTGGCCTTACAGAAGTGGAATTAGTTGCCAAATTTGTGGCAAACAGTTATTACAGTGTCTGAACCAGGCCCAGGCGTCAGCTCTGTGGCTCCTCATGTACTTGAGCACATCAATATTTTTGCCACACCTGGGTCCAAATAAGGAGGATAAAAAGATAATTTAGATCACACATGTACAGCCTGATATGTATGAGCCCCGATGTCTTACTGTCTTCGTCATAATCAAACCAAACACATGATTGACATGGCCAAGCGTGTTGGAGATGCTCCTCCAGACAGTAGCTGCTCCAAAGTGCACATTACATATCATCAAATGCAAGTCCAGTGCTTTACTTACTGTAAGTAGAAGTACCAGTGCCACAATGTAAAAATACTTCTTTACAAGTAAAAGTCCTAAATTCAAAATCCTACTTGAGAAAAAGTACATAAGTATTAACATCAAAATATATTTAAGTATTAAAATGTCACCTGTGAATGGGAAAAGGTGTGGAGCCAGTTTTAACTACTTTATACAGCTAGCTAGTTTTAACTTGCTAAACTGGTCTCTGGTCTCTTGTTTGATCATCTGACTGCATATCTTTCTTGTCGTGTATGACCTCGCCGTGCATCCCTTTTTTTTAAATGTGTGCTTATTTATTTATTTAGTTGTCAGTATTTACATATCACTGTGACCGTATCACTGTGGTCACAGATCTTGATTTATTTTTATGATTACAATATTATCATAACTGATTATTATTAATAATGAAAATGAGTACCAAGGTAAATAAAAAATGGAAACTGTCCTCTCAGAAAGGCTGTAAAAAATGATCGGGTGTAGCATCACAATAAACATTAGTCAGAATCTCGAGTGGGTGAAGCACACTGAATGTTGTGAGGCTCAGGTAGGAGTGCGTGATGATTCACAGATCCAACCTGATGCCCTTTGCTTAACATTTAATAATAAACAGGAACATCGATTCAGGCAGCTTGTATCGAGCAACATCTGTATATTTTATTTTTAGCATCTAATTATTGCCGTTGCAGCCTCAGAACTAGAAAACAAGCAGAAATACCCGATCGGGTATTTCTGCTTGTTTTCTAGTTCTCATTCTCACTACACTCTACTTCTCTCTTTCATCTGCATATCTACTTGTGCAAAAGTTCACACATATCACATGCCACCCTGCCCCTTGCTCAAAGAATAGTCAGACTTCCTGCACACATGATGCTACTGGGGTCTGCTAAAAGGGTTTACATGATGAAACAAATAAAACTGCTTTATGCTCCAGAAATATTTTAAAGGGGCATTTTCAAATATGATGAAGGTTTACCAATTGCCACTTAAGACTTTAAAGATAAGGCTGTTGGTATTTTATATTTTCTCATTAACTAATTTCATTAACAAATCAAACCAACAGTGAATGTATCTGTTACCAAGTACTGTGTGTGTATCACAGCCTGATAGATCTCTGATCCATAAAAACACATCAGTGAGACACACTGTTGTTTCATCACTCTTCATCACCATGAACATACACACACTGTAGTTTATTAGGACTCAGTCCTACATACACCCTCCTGCTACCCCTAATTCTCACTGGAGCACCAAATGTGGATTCATCCACTGCTGAAAATAGGCCCCAACTATTTCCTGTGAGGAGTTGTTTTAAGAACTGACTGAGCCTTTTTATGAAGGTGAAGTGAAGAACGCTGATTATCAAATTACAATGGCACCTGTCAGTGGGGTGGGAGGATATATGAGGCAGTAAGTGAACATGTTGTCCTTCAAGGTGATGTGTTGAAGCAGGAAAGATGGGCAAGGGAATGGGAAGGATATGAGCGACTTTGATAAGGGCCTGATTGTGATGGCTAGAGGACTGGGTCAGAGCATCTCCAATACTGCAACTCTTGTGGGGTGTTCCCAGTCTGCAGTGGTCAGTACCTACCAAAAGTGGTCCAAGGAAGGTAAAGCAGTGAAGCGACGACAGGGTCATGGGCTGCCAAGGCTCACTGATGCGTGTGGGGTGCGAAGGCTAGCCTGTGTGGTCTGATCCAACAGAAGAGCTACTGTACCTGAAATTGCTGAAAAAGTTCATGCTCCTTTTGATAGAAAGGTGTCAGAACACACAAACCATTGCAAAACTACCTTTTAACAGGCAGAAACCTCAGGCAGAACCAGGCTCTTGGTGGGCGGTCATCTGCCTCGACCGGTTGGGTAGAGAGAATGGAATTTATGTTGAAAGTATCCAAAATGTACGTTTGAATAACTCAATGGCAATTTTCAGAAATAATGTCACTGTTACTCAGGTTAATCCACAAACCCTGTTCCTCACATTTTTCAATGGGAACTTTTTTCTGCTAAACTGTATCCACACAGCTGCACAGAAAAGGACGGCTCAGTTGTGAAAACCGCCTATGTTTCACTATCACTTCATTTTTCACGGAAACATGTCACAGTGGAGAAAGGTTTACCCATGGGAACATAATTGCAATGCAATTAATGATCAAGGACTGTGAACTGACCTGGATTCCATTGTGGATGAAGCCACGACGGTATCGAGCTGGCCTCAGATGGGGGTATTCCTCAGTGCTGGTCACTTTGATGCCCCACACAGATTTCCAGGCCTCATAGAGCTGGCTGTGAACTGGGTAAACCCCAGAGTGATGTGGGGCCACTGCATATCCCATATCTATTGGGATACCATGCTCCTGGAGAGAGGGCAGGGTGTGTGGCAAATGAGGAGGTAGTGGGGGAAGGGGGTGAGAGAGAAAGGAAGCCGACACGACAATTTTATAAGCAGGTGTACCCAACATCCAACCTACTTCCACTCTGCCAGTGCTGTTGCTACAAACAGATCTACTGGACAAGAAAATGTGAAACTTTTTTTTTAATATTTAAAGCCAACACTACTCTTGAAACCTCTTGATGAACACATGTTGGACTATTTTTGTAACCACGCAAGACTCCTATAGTTGGTCAAGTAGCCACAAAGCTACATATTCCTTTGCCTCTCCATGCAGCCATGTGGCTATGCACCATGACTCTGGGCCATGTTTGCAGTGCATTAGTCCTGCTAACCTGAGCAAAGATTTTGTTGAGCCTCATCTGCTCAGCCAAGACGCTGACATTGTGAAAGAGGTGAGGCTGCATGTGGCTCCACATGTGAGGAAACCACCAGAAGTCCATCTTGTGTTGCAGTAGCATGTCATCTCCATGATCTTCCTCATCGGTACCTGAACACCCCCATCAACACACACAGAGATTCAGCATAGTTAATGTGGCCTGATCCATATTCAATACTGTTTATATGTCAGTAATGTAATTGAATGGTTCTGCGATTGGTTACATTAACTCAGTTTTTAATGCCACTGCAACTTCTGGCCTCATGTTACTTAACCTAAAATGATTCCAATGAGTTCCACAGAGAGCGGGATAAATATTTTTAATCTGTGAAACAGATGGTACTGTTGTCAAATTGGTTCACACTAGGGGTGGGCGATATACTGGTTTCTTCACCGTCACCGGTATCACGTTCTGCCACGACATGGATTTCGCAATACTGTCATTACTGTGATAAATGTTTTAGAATATTAAAAATAACAATAAGGCCTTTAGTTTTTTTTTTTTTTTAAAGTTCAGTCTTGGTCTTCATTTTGTTGCAAAGAAAACAAAGCATATTCACTATAGTCTGCCACTGTTCACGTGAACAGAAATTGAACGTCGGACGCGAACCAGACGGCGCCAAAATTATAAAGCGAGAGGCAGTTTACCGCTACAGTTATCGACAAAGAAACAAAGGTCGCAACACAATCAAATTTCAATCAGCAAGACAAAACAGCGAGAAGAAGGGTTCCTATTCCTTGAAAAGAAATGAATGGGGTATCGGAATCAGGTGAAGAGACCGAGCTGGAAAAATTGGTACCAAAAGAGGGGAGTACTTCTGTGATTTGGACCTGGTTTGGCTATAGGTCATCTGATCAATAATACGCAAGATTTGCCGTGTTGTGACAGCCAAAGACGGCAATACCAGCGACCTGTTTCACCATTTGAGGGCAGCTGTGGCTCAGATCCCACATCCCTGTCGAAGTGTCCCTGGGAAAGACACTGAACCCCAATGCCCCCGGTGGAGGCCAGCATGGCAACTGTGTGAATGGGTGAATTAGACTACTGTTAAAAGCTTAGATTACTGTTACAGAGCTTTGGGAACTGTTTCAACGGTTGAAAAGCGCTATATAAGTAAGAGTCCATTACCATTTACCATCTAAAAAGCACGTGCACACCCATGAGTACGAGGACGCAACAACGGCCGAAAGCACCAGTGGTTTAACCAACAGCTGCACCAGCGGAGCGCAGCAACACCAAGCCTGGGGCTTGGAGGAAGCTCGTCTGGTATGCACGACGACAGACAGTAGCTCAAACATGGTGTGCACATTACAGATCAACAAATGGACCAGGCTAGCATGTTTTGGACATAGGTCAAACCAGCAGGCTTTCTGAACAGTGCATGGAGCCGAAATGAAGTCTAATAAACGTTCCAAATTAATTACACATAAAACATATAATTTAGTAAAAACCAAAAAAATACCGTGATATAAATTTTAGGTCATGTCACCCACCCCTAGTTCACACTATTGTCAGATACCCAGAGGTGACGCATCACATCGGTTACAATTACATGATGACCTTGATGTTATTAGTTCGGCTAAGAGTAAAACATTTTTGGTTTTATTAAGGAAAGGTTTACTTGGGTAAGAAAATGTGAGGCAGTGGTGAGTATTCCTGTAGTAGCAAGGATTCTGTAGTTATTTTGTTAGGAATCTGAACGTTCTTTAAGAACCTTTAGGCCCTGAATGGCAGTGAATAATATGTGGGAAAAGAAATCCTTTAGCCATTAATCTATGTGCATATGAACATAAGAGTCTGTATATTGAAAGTTAGTATATTGGTTATTATTGAATTATTATATTGAATTATTTGCTATTTTTGAATTTTATTGTTTAGTTATGAGTCAGTGGCAGCCTAAAGGATATAGAAGCATGCTTGTGATTCAAAGGTTGCCAGTTCAACCCCCTGACCAGCAGGATTAATCTAGGTGGGGGGGAAATGAAAGAGCAGCACTTGGCACCCCTTCAATAGGACTGAGGCGCCCTTGAGCAAGGCTCTTAACCTTAAAAAGGTTGTGTTAAGGATGAAGACCGGAGGTGAAAGCCCTCATTCATGACACTAGCGCTGCTTTTTTTAAACTTTCCATTATACAGATACAAAGGGAAAGATCCAAAGCTGTATTATACGTAAGAGAATGTTTCAAACAGAAAGCTGTGCTGATACAATCATGTCACATGTTCCATACCTGTGTGATAGAACTTTCCAGAAAATCCCAAGTTGAAGGTAAAATCAGGGACCAGTGCTCTCAGCTTGTTTTGAGTGTTGAGTAACGCCTGTGAAAGGATGAAAAATACACCCCAAGTTCACACTTACTCAATGACAACATTTTATTTCATAGTTATTCAAGAAATAAACCATTGTTGCTTAACATCAATGATTCAACAAGGCCTATGTCACTTAGTAACAACTGACATTTTTTTGTGCGATACCTTTTATAGTGCTGGATGAAAATAAACCATTACACCGGGAACTTATATCAATACTCATGATACTGGTATTTTAAAAGGCAGGGTAGATCCTGGTCAGGTCTATCACAGGACAACCAGTCATTTACATTTACACCTATGGAAAATGTAGTTTACAAGCAATCTGTCCTGGGCCTCTTCTGACAATGTGAGAAATCCTGAGTGCCTGGAAGAAATCCACACTAACACAAAAGAGGAACATGAAAACCCACTGAGAGGACAGCCCAAATTACTGAGCCACTGTACTATCTGCAAACCATGGCTCCACAGTTCCATGCTTTGTTCACGGAGAAGGCATGAAGAGTGTTGGAAATAAAATCAAATTTGCATTGGTTATATAAAACCAAGCCAAAGACAACCTAAATAGTTCTCAAAGCCAGTATATAATTAACATAAATTATACCTTCTCCAATCACTTCCTGTAACTGTAACCTGACATCTCCTGGATGATGCCACTGACCAGGTCAACAAAACTCCCCTTTTGCTCACTCTCTAACTCCTTGACCTTGGAGGAGCTCCTCTCCACTGTGTGGTCTGCACAGAGCAGACAAACTGAACTCTCTTCTTACGGCAGCGACACGAGAGCCTGCAAAACATTTCCCAATCTGACATCAAATCCACAACCGATGGAATCAATTCAATTTTACTTATATAGCGCTATATCATAACAGAGTTATCTCATAGCACTCTATATCACCAGCTAACAGCAGCAAACCAAGATTCAAGGACTGGCAACTTACTGGGGATATACACCTAGCATAGCAACAATACACGGCTAAGCACAGGACGAATCAGTGTACTCTAACTTTACATGTATTGATAGTTCATTTTACAGAGCTAAGTTGATGTTAGTTTATGCTTCACACAGACACAGGGTCTTGCATGCAAACTAACCATCCTCTTTCCTAACCTGGCACTATTATCTTGCACTGATCTCATGCACATACATTTCCATTTGGCCTCCACACACGCGGAGAGGAAGTTTAAAGCTCCAGCTTCACATGCTCTTTTGTTCTGGCCCAACACGTCAGCTCTTGCACGTGCATGCACTGAACACAGGCAGAACAAAAAAAACACACATTCTTTCTGGCGTGCACAGACATGCACACAGATACACACACGCTCTCTCTCTTTTGCATACACACACTGCTTTAGTTTTAGTTAAGTACATGTTTTAGTTAGATTACTTGTGTTTTGCCTTTTATTATTGATAAACAAATGCTTGTGGATATACATTCTGGCCTATCTAATGTACAAGAGTGACTCTTGCCAACCTCTACTATTCAGAACTTTAGAGTATTAACAGTTAGCTATTAATTTAATTATTAATCAGAGTTCCAAATTAATAGTTTAGCATACTTTAAGATTAATTTATTAATTGGCTATCATTTTCCCTTCTTTAAGGGTGGTGCCCTGAGGAAAATGTAATACAATTTATATTCTATTATTTAATGTAAACAATGTTTACTCCTGATAACCTGAAGTGAAGTGTAATCACACCACTTCATCTTTTTGATACCAATTAATGTGTTAACTATATAATTTTGGTGCCTCTGAGGTCATTAATTATTGTTGGTATTCAGAAAGCCATATAACCCCTACAACGGAATACACCCGTCTTAGAATTCACTGTTTCACCTGCCAAAAACACACATCTGCAGTTATAGCTTATTTGTGTAATGATTATGTGTGTTTTTGGCAGGTGAAAGTGAATTCTAAGGTGAGTGTATCACCTGAACATTTTGTAAATTTAAGCAATCATAAAAGGAAAAGCAGTGAGCAGGTATTTGGCTTAAACATGCAAAACTACTGGTATAGTCCTTTAAACCTGCAATAACCATTTGTTTTCAGCAGAAACAAGTTGTTAACACAACAGTGACATTTAATCCCATTTCAAGTTGATATGGTAAATTTGTTAGCCAACGGTCATGATCATCCATGTGAAGTGGTGTTTGTGTCACCTGATGAATCCAAGTCCAGTTAGCTTTGTTTTTGGCCTCCACCAACTCCTGAGGGAAATATCTGGCTCATTAGCTGCTAATGCTCCACTATGTTCACCAGTTAGTCTGCAGTTTGCTGCTGAGCAGGTAGTGGACAGTGGCTTCATCAGAGCTTTTTCTCTGAACACAGCTGTCTGATGCAGCCGAAAACGATGCTATGGAAGCGGAGAGAGGGAACCAGAACAGTAAAGTTTTGGGTTGGACAGCTAAGTAATGAGGTAAAACTCCCTATAGAACTTTGTAATGACAAGTGGGGATCTGCAGACTCAGGTGATAATTCACTCTTGGTTCATTGCTATGAGGGAATGTGGTCATAGTTGTTATTCGATACATTTTTATTATTCAAATATTGATAATCTCTACAGTATATAATATCAGTTATCCTTCTTACTTTATATTAATTACTCAAAAAGTTACTTAAATCATTTAGCTACTCTTTCAGTATACGAGACAAGAACGTCATTGGTTTAAAATCTGAACCCCTCTTAACATAAGCACATGCGTGTCTCTCAGCACCTCACAATAAACCACTACACAATGTGAGAGGCAAATAAAGTTAATGTCTGATGATTTGTGGTCTTGTGTGACCATGGATGACAAACCTCACCCACCTCCACGTCTGACACCTTCATACGGGTTCCCTCCTTGCCAACAAATATATCATCCACGTCAACCAGGATGTGGCGATCCAAGGACAAACACAGTCTCTTTCCTGTCAGGTAAGCAATTGCATCTACAAACACCAGCTTGTGAAGCCAGTAGTTGAGATTATTCCCAAAGAGAACTCTTTGAATGCCATCATGGAGCCCCAAGTCCTGGACCACTGTGGCGTGCAGGGCCCGCAGAGGGCTGGGTCCAAAATGTCCCAGTGCCTCAGAGGACTTGGTGCTTGCCAGAAGCACTGGTTCATAGGTAGAGTGGTTGGACTGGAAAATGGTCCAGTCATCCCCTGGTAAAGATCCCTGCTCCACCTGGTTAGGCTTGGTGATGTAGAGTAGAGGAGCATTGGGGTTGATGCGGTAGTCCCTGAGTCCCAGGTGTGAGTGTAGAAAGAGGGGGAAACCTTTAAGCTGTGCACTGAGAAGAGAGTTTTCATTAGCTTTGAAAAATCCAATGACACCTACTCCATACTCAGCACAGTACTTGTCCAGCAAGTCACGGTTCCATGCATCCAGATTGACATATTTCAATACATTTTCATATATTATCAGTGTATAGCGTCCACGGTTATGCTCAGTCAATGTGGGCATGTCACCTTTACCAGGAGCAATCTCTGTCCGGTAGTGGAAGCGGCTAGACTCTAATATGGCTACAATCTCCTGGCCCAGCTGGGAGTAGATGCTCTCAACAAACACCAGAACTACGGGCTGTGTCCTGGAATTGTCCATGGCCTTCACCTGACGTAGCCGGCCCTGGCGTGGGGGAAGGAAAAGTGGGGCCCTCTGGACACCTGGCCCTCCTCCGGCTGCTCCGGTACTCGCTCCTGGTGGCATCCCCCCTCCTCCTCCACAGTCACTGAAGGGTAAAGGGGGGGCCTCCTTGATTTTTGGGCTGTTGGAAACGTAGTAAGCTAAGAAGGCCATGGACAGCAAGCAAAAGATGATAAGTGCCAGGATGAGGCGGTGAAGCTCCAGCTGGCGGACACCTCTGATTAGCTTCCACACACCCAAGCCTGCACCTACCATGGTGTTGGGAGGGGAGAGGCAGGACTGGGCAGCAAGCAGCAGCCGTAAATAGGGAAGGAGGGCAGAGAGGTGGAGTAGGGGTCAGAGGAGGGGGGAGTGGAGGTGGAAGATCGAGCAGTAGGTGCTGGCACTGAGCTGTGCAGAGGAATAGCCATTTACACTAGGTCACCATGGCCAGCATCGCCCATTACCTGCTTGCCACCTCTAGCTCTGCAGCGCAAAAAAAACACTGAGACGACAGAATTTAAAGTGGGAGAGAGGGAAGAACAGATGATTATTTTAAGGATGGAATGTCAAACACCAACACAGGTGATCTCTGCCTGAAGACTAGGTTGGACCTGAATATCAGGTTCCAAGTTCAGCCTGAGCGGTTTGCTGCTTGTGCAGTTCTGTCTTTCAAGCAGCTGTGCAGGTGTCTCTACATGTGAATGTGTCCCTCTGTAGATGCCATTGTAGTCTCTCAGCAGTGGAAATGTCTGTAAAGGTGGTCTGTGCGTAGGGGCTGAACCCCCTCAGGCCACCTAGCCTGGACATTCCAGAAAAAGACACCTAGAAGATGAGGACAGAGAAGGGTGAAGGGTAAAAAGAAAAGGGGAGAAGGACAAAGTGATGGGTTACAGAAGGATAAAGGGAAGAAATGCATTTTTAATCCACATGCTGTTCCTAAATCGATTCTGTACAATTCTGAGGGTAACAAAATGTATGCAGTTAAGAATAGAAAAGAAACATGTCACTAGTCCTTTATAAAAGAACAGTCTCAGCTCTGTTAATTTTAAACAAATCAAGAAGCTTCATAGGGTTTGTGCAAAACACAAACTTTCAATATCAAATGAAGACAAGCAACGCCTTGTCCCTTATAAACTTATCCATATACACTGCCCGGCCAAAATAAAAAGTCACACACTAATATTTCATTGGACCGCCTTTAGCTTTGATTACGGCATGCATTCGCTGTGGCATTGTTTCGATAAGCTTCTGTAATGTCACAACATTTATTTCTATCCAGAGTTGCATTAATTTTTCACCAAGATCTCGTATTGATGATGGGAGAGTCGGACCACTGCGCTGTCTTCTCCAGCACATCCCAAAGATTCTCAATGGGGTTGAGGTCTGGACTCTGTGGAGGCCAATCCATGTGTGAAAATTATGTCTCATGCTCCCTGAACCACTCTTTTACAATTTGAGCCCAATGAATCCTGGCATTGTCATCTTGGAATATGCCCGTGCCATCAGGGAAGAAAAAAATCCATTGATGGAATAACCTGGTCATTCAGTATATTCAGGTAGTCAGATGACTTGATTCTTTGGCCACATAACATTGCTGAACCTAGACCTGACCAACTGCAGCAACCCCAGATCATAGCACTGCCCCCACAGGCTTGTACAGTAGGCACTAGGCATGATGAGTGCATCACTTCATCTGCCTCTCTTCTTACTCTGATGGGCCCATCACTCTGGAACAGGGCAAATCTGGACTCTCCTTCCAGTATTTAATAATGTGTTGGACAATTTTAGTAGTTTCAGCAGTCTCCTT
>JAVQJV010027997.1:0-26462 GCA_036024995.1 Gadopsis bispinosus | reverse complement strand
CTCTCAGCGCCCGAGGTCGCTGCGCGCGTGCCCCGACGTGCACGTGCCCCGACGTGCACACACCTCGACGTGCACAGGCCTGCGAGGGCCCGTTCAACGCTGCTTGCAGCTTTAATTTTGTTTGTTTTTTTATTTCTCTCTACTTTAATTTGGCAGAATTGCTAAACATTTATGGTGGGGTTTTTTTATAACCTTGTGTAATCCCAATTTTGTGATTCGTATTGTCATTTGTTTGTGTTATTTGTCAAATAAAATGAAAGTGTGATTCCTATTTTGTCTGATTCAACATGCATCGCCACAAACATAACAAAGTAAAGATAATGACGGGCTAAACAGCTGTTTATACTGCAAATTCAAACTTAGAACGCGAGTTAAAATGGGCCCACACCACACAAACTACTTGTCATCGAGAGATCAGTTGTTACTCCATGCTGACATGCTGTAGCTAACAGGCGTAGCTGCTAATTTATGAATTTATGCTCATTTTAATGTACCTTTTGGTCCCCTAAAATGGTGGCAACCCAGTTTAGTAAAGTTTGAAACCTGCAAGTTGTTCCTAAAAACTTTGGAAGGGCCTAACGCAGTAACTTATTAATGTATTTACAAATAGCACCTGCCTTCATAATAAGAATGTGTAATATGTATTATGTCATATGTTTTCATAGGTGGGATTACACTTATACAGAGTTACACCGCTAGATGAAAATGCTGTAACCATGGGAATACACACGTACACAAACAGTTTCAGAATCTAATTTTAAAAAATGTAGTTTAGCAAAGTGGTAAAGTTTCATACATGAAAGAAATATAGGCGCAAATGAAATTACATCCACTGTTCACCCGAAAAGGTCATTTTAATTTGTGCGTGAAACATCTGAAACAAATAACCATATTGATGGTTGTGTTGTTGTTTATCCTATTAGCGTTACCGAAGGAAAATGCAGAGGCCATCGGTTTATCCATGGTCGTTACCTGTTATCTCCGGCCCTCTAGCACCATATGATGAATCAAATAATTGTCACGTCGTTTGAGGCTAACTGAATAAAGTAAACGGCGCTGAATCTTTCACGCAAGCTTTTTTCATTGGTCAGACATTGTTCCCTGCCAAGGCAATGCAGTTCCTCCTCCTTACTCCTTTGGGATGTGTCTGCATTTCCCAGGGAACAGGGGACGAAGGGGTTTAGATGATTTGCATGAAATCGCATTTCTTGATGATACAATTAATGGCAGTAATAAGTCGGTGGTAACGTTTAATCACACTCAAAGCGAGTCATTAATTGTTTTAATTAGACTGCAGCAAAGTGATGGCTCTGCATTAAGACAACGTGGCAAACCTTTGCAAGCTCCTTTAATGCTGAGCCTCATCCACGCTAGAAGAGGCCTGACTCGCCCACAGTGAACACACTCTCCCGTCCGGCTCTCGAGCTGAGTTAAGGTGAAGGCAGAGAGGAAATTGTTGCGATTGTCAACTGCAAATAACATTCTTTTAGATATTTTCTAATGCATCACAGACACAAAGTGCATGATTATAAGTACCTGCCCTATGGATGTTATGGAGTTGTTCCGCTTGAGATTGATGTATCAATAAGAAAAGACCAGATTTGACATTTTGTCAACAAGATTATTTTAATAATGAATGGCTGGTTATAACTGTAAACGTGTTATTAATTATGTGTATGTGTCTCTCTTCAGGTATTAACTTGATGAGAAATGTGACTTTTTCATCTCAAAAACAAAAAAAACTTTTTTTTTGGTGCATTAAATCGGCAGCTCCTGTCATTCAAGTGATGATCAAACCACCACATAGCCATGAAGCTTCTTGTAGCTCAAGAAGGAAGAATCCCCTCTTAACCGGTCCTGATCTCCCAGAAATGAAATAATATCTATTTTTTCTTTACAAATTTTGGGACGGTTCCTTCTTACATTTGTCACTCATGGAGATTCTGCGAACCTGAATTTGCCTCTGACCTTTTAGTTGAAAAAGAGTGTCTTTTTCTTGGTAAAGTTGGACCATGGCGCGCCAACTAACACGTCCCCATCCTTGGACCTCTGGCACCACCTACCGGCTGAGAAATGCATCACTGCTCTGACAGTGAAGTGGGACATGTGTTTTCATGTTCGTGCAGCTTAGGAGGAGTTAGGCTTAACTCCAGAGATGCATCGGACCCCCAGTGACCTTCCTCATCTTTTCACTATTCTCCTTTTTACTGATCACCCACTTTGACGTTGTGTCGATCTTCTCCACGTCTTTGAGGTGCGAGTGCAAAATTAAAACCGTCTTTGTACGCTTATAAAATATATTGAAGTTACTTTTTTGGTGCAATTTGCTGGGAGCCTGACAATCCCCACCACTTCTAATGCTAGATCCAAATAACTGACAAGATGATGACTTTAAAGTCTACATGTAAAATGTTGGTAAACCTGTGAATTACAAGCCGCGTGTTAGCTGTAACTAGCTCAAACGTTCTCGAACATTACTGGCAGTTGAGTCAAATAGAGCAGGGACTTGCACTGAATTACTGGCTGATAAGTATGAAAGAATTTGGTTGGTGAAGGATTTAGGGAAAGTCAGTTCATTGTTTTGCTTCTAAATCGTCCGAAACCGACACATGTCAAATTCTGTGTGCTTTCTGTTTTAAACTAATCACATAATTGCTTCCAGCACACATTGTCTCAGTAAGTAGCATTCAAATGTCCAAAGTGACACAGGATCAGATTGGAGCTACAGTTAGAGGTGCTGTTGTCAGTGGGAAATGACTCCAGCTGTGTTCCGGCCCAGGCAGAACAGACCCTGGAGGTAAGCGGTGAAACAATGGAGCTGGGCAGCTGTGGGTGGAGGCCAGGATAAGCGTCAAGCTTAGTTGCTGAAGCTTAATGTCTTCAGCAACAGTACATGCATTCAAGACCACAGGAGCAGAGAGAAGTACAATGTTATCATAATCTAAAACTTTTGCAAAAACAAGAGAATTGTTTTATGCACTTGTCAGTCTGCAGGTTTTTAAGAGAACGAGGCCTGAGAGGAACTCCCGTATAGACAGACTGGCTAATAATGGTTCCATACATTTTCCATGCATCTTCAATGAGAAAGACGAGAGTGTTGTGAAATATATCTAAACCTTAAGGTAAACCACCAGGTAATATAGGTTTATGTCTCACACCATTACAGGGACTTGTCCACTCTACTGGCTGCTTTATTGTGCACATAAGTAGTTAATCAATGTGCAAAAACTGATGACGACAAGACAAGACAACACACTGACTGGAATGTTTGCTAAATTAGCATATCCATGTGTGAGAGGGTTTGATTTGTGTCAAAAGGGGAAATGAGAGGCCTGACAGTGTCGCACACCGCTTCAGATAAAGTGATGGTTCTGCTTCATGCGAAAAAGTCAAACGCATGCAGTTTTGACAGATGAAAGTTAATCTAGGAGCTGAGTGCGAAGCACAACTGAAGCTAGACTTGCTAAAAGGCCACATGGTAGGTATTAAGGGTTTGTTTCGCAGTGAAACTCAGACTCAGCATTTCTCAAGCATCTGGCAATGATACATGTACTGTACAGACATTGAAATGAACACTCTGTGGAAAAGACATTTGGTGTAATAGGAATATATAGAATTACATCCAATAACAGTTGCATTACACGCCATCCCATGTCTTTATTATTACATAGGAGGTAGACACTGTAGGAGTGGGGTAAAGCTGGAGTTGAAGGTGCTTCTCAGAAGTGAAGTGAAATTCACGAGTTTATAATGGATCAATCGATGGTGGAAGTTTTAAGATGCGGCAGGAAACATTTCCCATATGCTCTCTTTTCATTGGGCCTTAGATCTCACTGCATGAATGGCCAGAGAGCGACATGTTCCGAGAGGTTTCTGTGCAGTACCACCATCATCCTGTAGGTTTAAGGCTCACATCCAACCACCTCTTGCACTGTTTGACCAAGTTGTGTCCATAAAGCCGAGGCTGTCAGAATCTGAAATCCAGATGAAATTAAGAGGAGAACTTATGGTACATAATACATCCCCAATTTCCTGATAACATTGTTAGGTAACACACTTCCCTCCTCACAGTGGATGAGGAAGCAAACTTGTTTGAGAATAACATGCCTGTAATCAGTAGGTAATAGAGTTCATACATCTCTTCTTCCTGTTTCTGGTCTGGGCTTCGATTGGACATTCGAGGTTCGGATCAGCTAATCTATTATAAGATGAAATACAGAAAATCCTCTGACATTATTGTCAACACAATTTCTGTAAAATGTTTGCTGAAACTACAATCACATTGCTTGCTCTAACCCTTTACACATTTCCGTCAATATTAACTGAGCCTAATTTAGTTTATTATAGGTCTGAAAAAGTCACTCACAATGATTTAGCAAAGAGTCAGAGTAATGGGCAAAACTTTGGCTGTCATCTGAAATTCCAAGAACCACAGTTATTTATTCTAGTTCATCCCTGCTGACCACCACAGACCGTGCTTTTTCACCTGAATAACTTATAGACATAATTATTTAAGGCTTGTCATGTTTCATGCCACACTATTGAATTGTAAAGAGACCTTCAAATCTATATCAGTGCTGTAATGTACTGGGAACATGTTCTGCATCTTAAAGCAGGTGAAATAAGAAGATTAAACGTGAGCTAACACTACGATATTTCTGGAGAGAATAGAAGGTTTAGACCTATGTTTTATATATTTTTTGTCACCCCCTTTTGTCAATTTCTTTTGTGTTTTTACCATGTATTACCATGTATGGTACACACTCCGGTCCACTAGGCGGCGAATTTAATATTGGTTCTGGAATCTCCAGTAAAACAAAGAAGAAGCAGCAGCTCCACTCAGCGATGCTACTTGCTGCAACAAGCTTCTGTGTATAATAACTCTGTAGTCGCTTTTCACGTTTTCTTTTCCTCCAGCCGCATTTAAATGGATGCGAGCTTCGTGGACTCTGCATGCTCTCGGCGGGTTAAAAGAAAGCAAGCCTGAACTTATAAACCGGAGTGACTTAGCGTGTAGCGTTCCAAAGCTGACGTTAGCATGAGCTTTACGTGGCTTTCTGTTGATAGTTAGCGGAGAAGCTAGCTAATGCTAGTTTGTTTGGCTAACGTTGGGTTAACCCTGTAGGGCGCCTGTCGCGCATCAACTAGCTAATGGCGCTAAACGGCTAACGTCAGCAAAATTGACCAACTTAGTCGGCAGCGTAATTCACACTAGTAGCTCCTTCGCGGGGTTGTTAGCAGTTAGCAGTGGATCCGATCAGTTGTCTCTCCGGATGATGATGATTCGTCCGGCGGTTTGATGCGGCTTTTAAGAATCATGCCGCCGCCAAAGTTCCAGCTTTTGGCTGTTTTGGCATTTGGAGTGGCGATGCTCTTCATCGAGAACCAGATCCAGAAACTGGAGGAGTCGAGAGCCAAACTCGGTAAGACCAAAACAAAGGTGCGCGTTTGAGTCTTTGGGATGTTATTCCAGACGAAGCCGTTGATGGAGTTGCGCTTAGCTTTACGTTACATTTACAATAAGTTCGTGGCTAAATTGTATACGCTTATAAATAACTTGAATGACTCCTTATTGATTGTTTTTGACTAACAACTATGTGAGCTGGCGACGGACAGAGAGAGAAAAACGACACAATGACATTCTGCCGTATATTTTAAGGAGGAGTCATTTCAGTTGACCTCAGCATGTCATGTAGGACAGATGGATCCGTTTTTAAAGGAATCGAAGCACCCAAAAGAATAAACGTGTCCAATTTATTATTCATGTAGTTTACAATCAAACCAGGCAAGAATCACTCAAATTGTATCACGGATGCACGTTGATCATGCACCAAATTCACTTTCTTTTGCCCCAAATAATTGCTCTTTGCCGTACAACACAAATGCCCTCCAAATGTCGATTGTGTAGCTGGATTTTCAAAGGCAAGTTTCCTTGTGTAGCTTTTTCTTCGTCTCGGCCTCCATCCTCACGATTGCTTTCTCCAGTAAGACAGACTTGGATACCCGGACCTGTTGCCCTTCGAGCAGGCACAGTTGCCGTGGTTTCTGGGGCTGTGTGCAGTGCTGAAGGGCAGGTCTGGATTCTTTGCCAGCTCCCGCGCAGCATCGTAACTCGCTTCATAAATGTGCGCAGGCTGCTCTGTACGCAGTGGAAGCAGGTTTGTTACTTTACTATTCATCAGCCTACTATATTTAAGAGGCCACGTGACCTTCTGATGATGACACCCTCAGCCTGCTGAAAGCTGACGAGTCGCCTCCAGAAACATCCACGATGATAGTGCTATAGGGTGAGGTTTTGGGAGGCAGCCCCCACCCCTTTTGCGCTATTTTTTTTTCAGCAGGCTCGAGTCTCTCTTGGCTGCCTGAAGAAGGTCTTTCCAATTATTTTTCTTCACTTCCTAATCCGCCATCTGCTGCATTGACTGCGGCTGTTATCATCCACTAGTCGTCTTGTTTTTTCTTATTAGTTTCTGTTTGCGTACTAAAATATGCATATACTTACTGTCAAGTTCGATAATCTTTCCTGATTCACAATCTGAGTAATTTACTCTTTGCTTCTTGGACTCAGCAGTCATTTTGAATCTATTCATTGGTGCCAGTAAATGTAAGTTTGTTACCATAGCAATGTGATGGTGGTGTGGAATGTGCAAGCGTGGATGCACATCGTTGCAGTTTTAGGTGGTGCAACAGGTGTAAATGTTAGTAACGGTAAATGGACGTCGCTTAAATAACGACTTTTCAAACATAAGAGTTCCCAAAGCACTTTTACATATTGGTCTCATTCGCACACTGATGGAGACGTAGCTGCCGTGCAAGGTGCTGACCTCCACCGGGAGCAACCTAGGGTTCAGTGTCTAGTGTGAAGGCTGGACGTAGCTAAGCTGGTGTAGGGCTAGCACCCCCAACTGGTGCAGCCAGCCCCTGTAGGTTTACCTCTTCATTTGGAACCGGACACCTACTGTATAGCAGACATTTAGGAAGTGCTATATGTTACAAATGGCTTAAAGTGGACGGGGAAGCAAGGATCATTTGCTTGTGGCCAAATTTACTGTCGGTGAAATTAGTGTCATGGGTTCGATTGCTGGCTGGTCACCTACGAGACTTCCAGCCCTTCCACCCAAAATCTGTGCTACAAGCAGGTTTAATGGACTCAAATTGAACATGGGAACATTGGCAGCAATAGTGTTGTCTGTAATTTGAATAATTTTTAGAAAAAAAGTAGTAGTACTTGTTTGTCGACCACCTGCTGGAAATAAAATAAAATCTCATTTTGTACCTTAATACTTGTCATATCGCAGATGTGCTGAATTAGGTGTGTTACCTGATCACATTCGCACAGTTACACGTTCACACCTGGAAGCTGTCCAGTACAACAGTCTGCTCTGCTGGAGCAGTCATGGCTAAGAGGGCCTTGCTCAAGAGCACCTCAGTGGTGGTAATGACTTTCCCCACCCAGATTTATCCTGCTGGTCCAAGATTGAACCTTTAGGCCACCGCTGTCGACAATTGACCTTTTAGAGAGCAAATGCTTGTGTTTAAACATAAAAAAGTTGGCAGCACCACCTGCACATCTACTGCATAACCCTTTAAGAAGAAGGTGCCAAGAGACCATCCATCTGCTGGCAAATGCAGACTGACAGACAACCTGCAGACACGTGGCCTCTCTCTCCTCATGGTGCCTCTGCAGCAGGATGCCTGCATTATATTGAGCGACACACAGCCGGTCCAAGAGATCCTCACAAGGCCATTCCTGTAATTGGCTTTAATTAACATTGCAGTGAAGAAAAGAAGTGGGAGAAAACACTTTTAATTATGCCTCCTGTCAATATTATCTTCAAAAGCTTAATTACTTGCTTCGATGTTATTGTGTTTTGAAGGTCTATGTTGTTTCCCTTAATTAAGGCACACTAACGAGCCTCGCTGGCCTTAATTTTTTCATTTTTACAACAGATGTACCTTTTGTCTTCATTGTTCTGTTGGTGGCCTTACACCTGCTGTGTGTGTGTGTGTGTGTGCGTGCTGCCAAATGACGATAACAACAAGCATCAAGTAACTTTTGGCTCATTAAAATCCCGGCAGCAGAGAATGCCAGCCAGTCCATAATCATATCAATTGAAGATCACATTGATTCAGTTCAAAAATACTTGCCAACAACCAAACAATCCAAATCCTATTCAAAGGTATTTCTGGTGGGGCATTAATGGTACTCATCGTGTTTTCTGCCCGTGCAGAACGCACTGTTGCCCGACACCAGGTGGCTGAAGTAGAGCAGCGTCACAGTCAAGATGCTGGGCGGGGATGGCCGCCGCTGGCGGACGAAGACGACACGGTCGTCATCTACAACAGAGTGCCCAAGACAGCCAGCACGTCCTTCACCAACATCGCCTACGACCTGTGTGGGAAGAATCGCTTCCATGTCCTGCACATCAACACGACAAAGAACAATCCCGTCATGTCTTTACAAGACCAGGTAAGAAGACTGCCAGCCATATTTACTTAAAAGTGCAACTCCACCTTCGAAGTCAGCTAGAACCTTCCCTCGCAGCATGTTCAAAACACGTAATGAGTGAAGGAACAACAGCTGTAGGAGGCGTGGCCTCGTGGCTATGCAGTGTGAGGGTCGGGACTCGGGAGAGACTGACACACTTATTACAGGGTTCGTCCAAAGTCTTGAAACTTTGGAAAATGCTTAATTTTAACCGTTATGTTTTCAAGGTTATAATGTACTTGAAAATTCTTGATTTTCAACATAATCTATGGTTTCATCATCTACACAATCACTCATGGAAGCCAATACCCGTGGTCACTTTTGTTTGTTTTAATCCTGACATTTATACTAACAACTTAGATGTGGTGCTTGAATTTTACTCTTGAAACACTGTACGAACCCTTTGATTAAGTTTCATGACGTAGACAGGTCCCACCAGTTGACTCTGTGTCAGCATTGGCTTCGCAGGTTCAGGGCTGATTTTTAAAAAGTGGACGGCTTGTCGAGACATTTTCAACCCATGAAATGCTGATGCTGTTATACATTTTGTAAGAAATGTCAATAATAAAAAAAAAAAACCCAGCAGCACCGATGTGTTTTATCACAGTACAGTCATATCATTTAGTTCACTGCTCTAAGCGCATTACCTCTTTAAATGGACAACCACATTGGCAGGGAGTGTTTGGTGAGTGAGGTATGTCTGTAAATGTGTAGCAGCGCAGCTCGAGTTGACTGCCTGAACTTGCTGGCTTGCATCGCTCTATATAGATGCAGCGGTGCAGACCGAATCAGGTTTGTAGGGATGTCAAAATCCCACTCAAAACACGAAAGGTCAGAATTTATTGCGCCATTTGAACTATTTTACTTTAACCAAAAATGCTTTTCTTTTTCATACAGATATCCGGTAAATAAGAGCTACTAGACAGAAACGTGACTCCACCTCTCACGTGAGCACATTTCTGTCATCACGCTACTAATACTGTACTCGGTACAACAAAGAAGCAAAGATAGAAGAGTCCTTTGTTGGCAAAACAGATGCTCCACTTATAACAGGCTTGTGGCCACTTTGATCATCACGGCTGAAAGTCTGGAATTAAAAATAGGCCATTGTTGTGGCCAGAGTTGTAACATGAAACATTTTCACATGAATGTGCCTTTAATCCTCAGAAAAAAAAACATGGAGGCTCTGAGCTCTGCTCTGTTAACAGCCTGACTTCACGTCTGTGCAACGCTGAACTTTACCCGCAGTGTTTGTTAGTTCACGTCTCTGTGCAGTAAACTTGATTTCTGTAATGTTCTGACTAACATCTGCTTATCGTTCACGTCCGCCAGTGAGTTTATGTTGAAGAATATGCATGATAACAAGATGGTAGTTTAATAGTGTTGCATTTTTTTTTTCTCTTTAATATCTTAAAGGCTGCACGGTCAGCAAAGAAACCAATAATATTTGGGAGCGAGGAGCCGATAATGCAGTGAAGATCAAGTTGTCGCTAGTAGATTACAGACAGATGGTCGGTTAGATGGTGCAGTCCGATAGACACTCACTATTCCAGCTCTTTGGATTTTAATTTATTTTCTTTATAGTGCCAAATCCTAACAGAAGTTATCTCAGGGCTCAAATCGTATAGAGCAGGTCTAGACTGTACGCTTTATAACGTTATTTACAGAGGCCCAACGGTTCCCACCATGAGCAGCGCTCGGCAACACTGTCAAGGAAGAACTCCCTTTTTATCGGGGCAGAAACCTCGAGCAGAACCAGGTTCTCGATTTGAAATGAAATAATGGCTATGGAGATACAGTACTGACTATTAGCTGAACAGTGTCGAAACTGAAGCCTTCTTAAATGCATTGTCTCCCAATTTGAGGCAACAGGACGTAATTGGACATGTAACAAACAAAATAACGTGGCGTTTTTGATCCTTTGCAGTCTGTCTGAAGCCTAAATGTGTAGACTGTGCAGTCAGTGCCTCAGTCTTTCTTAAAGCTCAAAAGTCTACACTTTAACGTCATGGTTGTTATTTCATTTGAAATCCAAAGTGCTGGTGCAGATTGATGACACGATAAACCCACGGCTGTCCACCTGCTGTCTGTCGGCACTGTAGACGGATGGAAGACGGAGGAACAGAAGTTACGTGGCAGGGACACGGCGTGTTGTCAGCACGCTTGCTTCCAAAACTAACATCGGTAAACGTCCTGTCTTTAAAATGTGAAAAATGCTCATCACAATCTCCCAGAGCCCAAACTGACGTCTTCAAACTGCTTCTTTTGTCCGACCCAACAGCCCCAAACCCAAAGACTCTTCACTTACTGTCGTGACTGACGAAGAAAGGCAGCAGATCCTCACATTTAAGGAGCTGGAACCAGCAAATGCTTCGTCAGCTATCAAACTAGTTGACAATTAACTTTCTTTCAACAGTTTGCTGGGTGTGTTATCGGCTAACGTTTGCCTTTTGATTAGTTGGATAAAGTATTTCAGCTTCCAGAAAGCACACACTTGCTGGCGATTAGAAAACCACAGCAGTAGAATATTGTTTGAGGCGGGGTTAGTGTCGGACCCTGCATGTTTTAAAAGCTCCAGAGAGTATGCGTGGCATCAGCACATATCGGTGCAGCGTCGTGTTAATGCGTCGAGGCCATGCTGGTGTTGTTTTTGGCTGCTAATGCCAAGGTAATATCCTGTCTGCGGCCCCCTCCGTCTCGCAAACAGCCCGTTTCCTCTGCACATGGTGAAATGGAGACGTGGGGAAAGAGTCAGGTCTGCTGGCGCATCAGAACCCAACGCATTTTACAACAGGAACGTTCAATTTTGCATCCAGTAATAGCATGTAGCTTAGCCAAAACTGCTGAATATGTCTCAGTTGTATATTTACAGCAGAGCGCGTGTCAAAAATAATAGTAATAAATGGACGCAGTGTGTACAAGGCTGTTCAGAAACTGGGGGAAGAAAATGGAAATTGGTTCTGTTTGGTGTTAAGCGATAAAACATTTTATGAATTTAAGTAGCGTGATTTGGGGTTTGTGCTATTGACCAAGGGCCTAATTTCCACTGTAGGCTAGCGAGTCCTGGCCCTCTTCACTTTTCACAATCCAGTTTTTTCCCTCCCCAACGTTTCTAGCTTCAGTTAGACATTTTCCTCTTACTGTCCTGCTACCAAGTAGGCCGCCTCATTACAACCATCTGTGAAACTAAAAACGGGGCTCATACAAAATGTTGGAAGTTTGGAAAATGCTTAATGTTAACCCTCGTGTTTTCGATGTTAGGAATATAGTCCTTGAAAAATGCTTGAATTTCGTGTTTCATAATCCACGCAATCTCTCGTGAAATCAAAAGTCTATTAATGTTCGAAGTGAAACCATCCAGTGGCATTTGTAGTAACAATTTAGATGTTCTGACGGAAAGTAGTGTTTGCTTTCACCTGCTCAGTACAGGTGTAAGCATTATGCTATATCTTAACATTATAACTAACCTGTGTGATGCAACCTCTTCCTATGAATTTATAGTGTAACTCCCACCATTCATTCAAACTAAGCTACGTTTGAGCGACAGCCTGCAGGTTCCTAGAAGGGACACGATGATTATAAGGAAGGTTAGTGCTTTTACACATACAGAGATTAACATTTCTACACTTTGTGAGAACCACTTTCCTCTTGACTTGTCATTTGCTGGTTTGGCATAAATCAGTGGGTCTCAGACATTTCCTGTCATGCCCCACCTTCACACCATTCACATTTTAAAGATTTTAGTGGAAGCACATCTAACTTCATTGGGCCCTTTGCACTTGTGAGACCAAAGCTGCACCCTTGCTATTAACACAGGAAGTCTGTGACCCATTCAGATCTGATTGGCTCAATATTGACAGCTTTTTGCAAGCCAGTGTGCGTTCCATACGATGACCTTACAGTGTCGACTGCGCAGACTTAAAATGTGTGAAAATGGGCTGTTTTTAAGCAGAAATACAAATGTTGACGTCTTCAGCAATGCGAGCCATTTTCACTCCTCCGTCGCTCTGTTTTTGTTGATGTTTTTTTTTTTTCTTTTTCATTTACCGGAATTTCCCTGCTGCTCCATAATTAGTTTCCATTATCTTTGGCTACAGGTGCGCTTTGTCAGGAATGTCACCTCATGGAGAGAGATGAAGCCCAGCTTCTACCACGGCCATGTAGCTTATCTGGACTTCACAAAGTAAAGCCCTTCATTTCCTGTAATACCATTTAATATCCAGATTAGCTACAAACAGTTAGCGGAGCAGATAAAGGAAGGTCATGTATTGATTGCTAACGTGTGCTTTAGTGTTGATTAATAGCATTGTTGTCCTTATCTCCCTTGACACTATCCTTTCAGTGATTCCATGCAATTATCCTAATGGTTTAAATGTGAGACAGAGCCGGTTCACTTGCAGATTCTTTAGAGAATAAAGACTATTAATCAGGTGCAGGAATGTGGCAGCTTCATGGTCTGACGTCTGTTGGACTTGACACTAGTCCTCAAGTGTTCAATCCACGTAAAATCTTTAAAAATACATCAACCCCTTTCTTTTTGTGTAGGTACGGGGCGAAAGGTAAGCCGATGTATGTAAATGTGGTGAGGGACCCCATAGAGCGCCTGGTGTCGTACTACTACTTCTTACGCTTCGGAGACGACTACAGGCCGGGTTTACGGCGGAGGAAACAAGGGGACAAAAAGGTCTTTATTTAGAGCTCCTCAGCCTTTCTTTAGTTTCAAGGCCCATCGTTTGTCCGCACAGAAATGTAATATAACAAATGCTTCTGTTGACTTTCAGACGTTTGATGAGTGTGTGTCGTCAGGGGGGGCTGACTGCGCTCCAGAGAAACTCTGGCTGCAGATCCCTTTCTTCTGCGGCCACCATTCGGAGTGCTGGTGAGTGGGCTGCCAGTGCAGACGGTGTTTGTAACTATTTTCAATTTTCCGATTGTAAGAGCCACACTTTTTTTATTTATTTTAAACAATGTAACAGTGTCTTACAGCCGAACGTTTGTCTCCTCCTCCTGGCAGCGAGAGTAATTACGCAAACGCTGTCGGATGTCTGCAGGGCAACTCGCTCAACTTTCCACAGTTCCAAGACAATCTATTATTTAGGTGGAGTAAATATAATAGCTACAGAGTCTCCTGCAAATATTTTACCAAGACCAACCTGTCCAAGAGCAGTAATGTTAGCTTAAGCAGCCACAGTGCAGGACGGTCAACTGTATTATAGGTTTGTCAGTCAAATATTAAACAAGGGTGCTAGCATGTGGCTAAATATGCAGCTGTTGTGAATAGACATTACACCTGTTTTGAATGTCTTGATTGTTTTCTTAGAAGTTGACTTTACTTTTAAACCAGTAATAAATGATTTTATTTTTGGGTGCTGCGGAAACATGTTCTTAACACAACATTGACATCATCACCTTTCTAAGTTGATGTGGTGAACTTGTCAAACAGTTGCTGGCTGCGTTTCTGGCCAATATTCACTTTCTGTAGCTCTTATTTTTTGTCTTGACCAACACGGCTGCCTGTTTGCGGCCCAAAGCAACGCTATAAAGGCTGTTTTCAGAACAAATCAGGTGCTGCGGTGATTGGCGCAGGGTTGTGCGGCGTGACGTCGCTGTGTTGCTTCAAAAGTTGCTTCTGCTTTTTAATTTTCTGCCGCAGGGCTACTCCCTTTTTTTTACCTGCACCCCATGCAGTTCCCACCTTCGGGATGTTCGCGGAAGTGTAACGTTGCTTTGGCTCGCAATGTAGGGATAAAACCTGGGGGCCACAGGGGGCCACCTACATGGAGTGTTTGGTTGCCATGGTTAATGTCGAACCCTGCTCATGTTCAATCTAAACCACAAATCTGTGCTGTTTCTGTGTGCAGGAATGCCGGCAGCAGATGGGCCCTTGAACAGGCCAAGTACAACCTGATGAACGAATACCTGCTAGTTGGAGTAACTGAGGAGCTGGAGGACTTCGTCATGATCCTGGAGGCAGTGCTGCCGCGCTTCTTTAAGGGGGCCACAGAGCTCTACAGGACAGGTACCGACATGTCGCCTCACACAAATCACCATTCAAGTGAAGTTTTTTCTTGCTCCATAATCTTGTAGTAGCCCTGCGTTGTCCAGAAAGCACATTCATTAAAACCGCCGTCTGCTCCTCCAGGAAAGAAGTCCCATCTGCGAAAGACTACGGAAAAGAAGCCCCCGACCAAACAGACAATAGCCAAGCTGCAGCAGTCTAACATCTGGAAAATCGAAAATGAGTTTTACGAGTTTGCGCTGGAACAGTTTCAGTTTGTGCGTGCCCACGCTTTCAGGGAAAAGGATGGAGAACTTTACGTCCTGGCTCAGAGCTTCTTCTATGAGAAGATCTACCCCAAAGTGAACTAAACGAGTGAGGACGGCTGCACAGGGACTCTTTGTTACAAGTCAGTTACACTGGCAGGAAAAGACACACGAGTTCACCACGCAGTGCTGGTGAATGCTTTTTCTGCCATGTACATTTCTGGCGCTGTTGCAGTGCAGACAATCCGTTTCAGACGGGTACCGTGGAATTTCTACGATGAATTTTTTGTTTGTTTGTTTTTTATTGCTGGTGCAGCTGTTGCGAAAACCTAACATGGATAAACAGTCAGTTTGAACGCTGAGAAAGAATTCAAACCCAGAGCGGGGTGAAATAGTTGGTGAATGTGATACATCGCAAAAAACCCCAGACACAAGCAGCCACTGATTTGTGAACTTCTGTGTTTGCATTTTTTATTGGCAGGGAGGCAGACCGTCGAGATTAAAGACTGTAATCCTCAACTACTTCAACAAGTTTAAAACTACATTAAAAAGTGTTTTCCTGACAGATCTGAAAAGCTTGATCAGCTCTTTGCACACTGCGTTTTAGGTACACACATTCCTGTTTACAAGTTTCAGAAGATAAAACTGTTAAACACAAGAATCTGCATTTGTGCAAACTGTATTGATATAAAACAGTGAACATGTTTTTGGACCAAATGGTAGCAAGAGAACATAGATTGGACCATTGCATCCTTTGGTGCGTGAATATTATTTTTTCATATATGTCCCACTGAGATGTTCTCAATTTTTAGACACGTTTAAAACATCATCTTTGATGTAACGGATCCACAGCTGGAGCAGGAGAAGGGAGCCAATCAGAACGAAAGGAGCGTTTTGAGTTCAGGGTTTACCAGAGCTCTTCCAGCACACACACAAGGCGGCCAGAGGTCAAACTGATTGTGCCTTTATTACAACCTTTTTTCTGCCATTAATTTTCCAGTCATCCCACAATCATGTTGTTTCTTGTGTGTGTGTGTGTGTGTGTGTGTGTGTGTGTGTGTGCATGCATTCTTATGAACTGCAGTTTCTGTTTCACACCCCAGACGCAACATAAACGCATAACTGCAAATGTCTTGGCTCATTGTATCCTTACCGTTCATATCGCTCCCTCTCCGGTGGAACACCATGGGACCTTATATCGGAAGAAATGCGTACAGTAGTCGGCAGCGAGAGACATGCATTTGATTTTTAAATCGCATTTGAACTTTGCCATGAATCTCACATATGATGTTTGTTGGTGTCGGTGGTGAGCCCGAGTCCACGGGGTGGTTTCGCACAAAACTACAATGTGCTTTACTACCTGTACGATGGATTTTGTCTTTCTTGAATTATCGTTCAACTTGACAAACGTGTGATTCACGGCACAAGGATCAAAAAAATATTTTTCTCTCGCTTTTACTACCGTACATTATTCTTTCCCAAATAACTTCACCTGGCTCTGAAAATAGAGAAGCTGCAAAATCCCTGCTTCCTACGTTTCCCATAGTGCAACTTGATAGCGTCGTCTTAGACCCCCTCTGTCTAGATGTTGATAGGATTGTTCAGCTTGAGTATTATTATTCATGTCCAAACACTTTGCTGTTCCTCCACAGATGGCTGTCACTTAATTATAGACAATCTCCAGATGACACTGATAAGAATTTGACATTAATATTCAACATCACACCATATGTTCCTTTATCAGTGATTTTGAGAAATATGGTCCGTCCCTCAAAATGTTATCAGACCGAAACCTTTTCAAAGCCATTTTTATATGTACAGCAGACCTACTAGCTTCTAGATGACTCACTTTGGTTGCTGTCCTTTGATTGTAGGATTCTTCTTATAATTGATTAATTTGCTGATTATTTTCTCGATGATGAATCATTTGGTCTAACAAACGTCTGTAAAGTGAAACATGCCTGTCACACTTTCCTGAAGCCCAAGATGACATCCTGAAATAGCTTGTTTTGTCCGATGAAAACTCAAAAAGATATTCAGTTTACTATTGTATCAAATGAAAGAAAAAAAAAAAAAAACTCCTCACATTTATTTCAGAAACTGGGACCAAAGATTGTTTAACATCTCTGCTTGAAAAGATTAATGATGAATTTGAATAGATTTTCTGTCAATCCACTAAATTAATGGATTGTTTGTGATGCACGGAATGCTTTTTTTGATGATCGGATTATTCTAAAGCATTACAGCACTTGCTGCGCGTTGTAACGCAGGCTTTCTCTTAAGAATATGTACTCCCAAAGCCCAAATGTTATTTACTTGGTTTTTTTATTGTCAGATTAACAAAAAATTAACAACGCTCCTCCAGAAATTTTTTCACAGGGTGAGTCACACTCCCTGTGACTAATACACTGACTTTGATTTTTACAATTGTTAGGAGTGCCCCTTTTAATTTTAATAGTCTGTTCATATTTAACTACTTTTTTTTTTTTTGATTAGGGATGTTTCAGTGGAGGCTCAATATTTTTAGCCTTTTCCCACAGCTGGTTTTTAAAGTTGATTGTGTCAGGATGGGAGATTTGACTTCTTACAGTACATGGGGGGGGGGGCCAATGGCTGCTCCCGTATGTGGGACAATCGGGGCAAATGTCTGCACTCTTTTTTTGGCTGCCTCTGCAGTGATTTACATGAGCCCAGTCACTCTTGACTCCATTCCTCTTGTCTTTTGGCTCCATAATTACAGAATAATTTCCTCGCTATATCTTAACTCAACGGGGAGTACTTAACCACTGAATCCGTGAAATAACCGACTGGGACGGGATGATCTGCTAAAGTCAGCTGTGTTACCAACTCTCTCTCCCCCCCCCCCCTCTCTCTGATGGGAGAATAGATGGGGGGGAGGGAGAGTGTCTGCAGGGAGAGGCAGTAGCACGCTCCAGCAGTCCACAGCCTGTTCTTGTGTCTACACAGAGACGAGCACAAAGGCCCCAACCCATATTTGACGCTCTGTGGCCATGGACACAAGGAGAGGCTGCCCGTCTCAGAAAATAGAACTCAATTAACAGTTTAGCTGCAGGCACATTGGAACATTGTTTCATTAACGAGATGAATACAGTCTGATAATTACTTCATCTCAATTACCAAAACAGAAAAGGCTACACTCTATATTGATCGTGCCTGATGAGCTTGAAGGTTAATTAGGAACACAATATTTCAAAAGTCTATCCTGCTTTGTTGTTGTTCGGCTGTTGTGGGACCTGGCTGGTGGTGGCATTTTTTTTTTTTTTTTTTGCTTTTGTGCGGTTTTTAATGACTGCAGGTTTTATCCACTCGACCAAAAAAAAAAAAAACTGGTTTGTCTTTTGTTTCAGCAAAAGAACCAGCTTCTACACTCACCTTGACTTCCAGCCACTCCTGTTTGAAGTGCACACTTTTGGCATAGTTTCCTGTTTCCCTTCTGCTCTTGGCCACTAGAGGGAGCCGTGGCCCTTCTGAAAGCCTCCAGAGAGCAACATGGGAGCTTGGGCTGACTGAAACGGTTCACCAAGCCCCCATTAATGCACCTGTGCAAAGCCAAATTGAACAAACTAATAGTGCATTACCATTAACAATACAAATTACACCATTAGGCACACTTGGCTCTCAGGCCTTGTGATAGCTATAAATAGTTTCACTTGGTCTTGGACAATTTGTGCTGTACTTGCATAATGACAGCACTCAAATTAATTCAGGGTGTGCAAATGGAGTACCCATATTGCTGCATGTTTTGAAAGGGGACATTTGGGGCTTTTTTTAATGATGCGCCTATTCCTGCAGAACCACCTTTGCAAGGGGAATTGGATCAGGGTGCCAGCTGCCATAACATAAGTAAAATGTCTCCATTACAGGCCATCCAGAGCATTTGATCCTGTTATCGCAGAAGCTGTGCAGAGTAATGACCTCTTTTTGTCAATGAAAGTTGGCCGGATTTCTAGAAATGGCCTTCTGGATTGGTTTTGGACCCTTTTCCAGCAGACCATAGGAGACCCAGCACAGTTTTTGCAGCTAGCTGACCTCAAAGTGGTTTCACTACTGCTCCATAAAACAAACAGAGCAGAGCAGAGGCAGCTTGACTGCCCCTCACTGGGACTGTGGACAGGACCTCAAAGCGCTTGGCCAAAGGGGACCATTATGTGTACTACTTTTCCCTGCGTTTTATGTAAATGCACCACACTGCAATGGAAGGTAAAATTAAGCCAGCATGTCAGAGGCACGGGGCCAAGAAAACTTTAAGTGTTCCTGATATTCATGTTTTACTGGGGCCTTGTGCAGTTGATAGATTGCAGTTGATGAAGGAGGAGGGAGGAGGGGGATGGAATGGAAGCCATCACCATCATAATGCATTGCCAGATTAATCCGTTTAAGGTCTCTTACCTGTTACACATTGACATTTGACGATGGGAAAAAGATAAACGAGTCTACAGCCATTGCACAGCTAGCAACCTATCGGCACAGCGTAGCCCCAGTCATGTATTAGCGTTCAAGTCACAGGGCCAAGCATCCATTTCTCTAATTGCTGTTATTTCCATATTTCTGGATTCCTCAATGACTCTTCTAACCAGCTGGCTGAAAATATATTCTGTCCACTGAATGATAAAAAAAAAAAAAAAACGTATCCTAAAGCCGGTTGTTGACTGAAATCTTTTTTTCATCCTGATGTAGAAGGTCCTGGAAGTACCTTCACAACAGTGAAACGTGTTCTCTGGTTTTAAAATAAAAAACATTGCTGGGTGTTTCTCTCTTTCAAAGAACAGGATTCTTAGCTCGCCGTGACTTGAATGTAACACTAACACGTGTGAAGCACAAAATGGAGCTAGGAACATTGGTACTTTGAGCTAAATGCCAATGTCAGGATGCCAACATGGTAATGTTAGCACGTGGGATGTTTAACATGTTCACCATTTAAGTTTAGCGTGTTAGCACTAAACACATAAAAAAAGTGTGCACCTTACACATGTGGCCTTACCAAATACGAACACAGACTCACTCACTGGCTTGTTTGAAACGCTTTCTGGGCTCCGCGCAGGGTTTTTCGGTCAGAACAGCTGTCCAATCAACATCACGCACCAACGAGAGAGTCATTTAAGAGCCCGCACTCATAGAATCGGGGTCCATCTCTGTTGCTGTGGCAGTGTTTTGGCGTGAGAATTGTTTGGGCAGCGTGAGACTGAACGTGAAAGCGTGTGCCACACGCCAGAAGCGTGAGAGTTGGCGACCCTGACAATAGTGCTGCAACCCTTTTTATGGATATGCCATCTTATCAGTTTAAAAAAAAAAGGAATATGGATAGGAAGATCACAGCATCACATGCAGCATTTACATGTAGGAGAACATGATGTAATACGTAATGGACAATATGAGGCTGTGAGCACAACAGGGAGGTTGACCCTGTACAGGAAACTCTCTGATACTCTTAATTAGATTGCTGTATTGTAGTTTGACCTTGGTGGAAGACACTCTACACTACTCTGTCTCTCCCTCCCTCCCTCGCTCCCTGTCTTTCTCTCGCTCTTGGTTGTGCTGGCAGGCTGAGAGCACATAGTGGTGCATGGGCATTTTCTCCTGGAGGGTAGGAGAGAAAATGCAATCAGCAATTCAATCGTGGCCATTGTGTAGCAGTGCTGATGAGCTTTGCAGAGTAGATAATGGATTAAATTATTTATCCCCCCTCTTCCTCCTCCTCCTCAGTGCTTATTGTTGCCTCCTCTTTGTGCTGCTACAGCGGTACACAGACGTAGGTTGAAGGCCTAGATCACTTGCTGCCTTTCATAGATCTAATTTTTTTAATTAGCGCTTGAATGCAGTACGTTCTCTCCCCCTTTACCCCCTGCCTTCGCCGCAGCGTTCATTGTCAGATAGGTTCCATGAGGTGAGCATGTGAACCTATCAGCGTCCAATTCAATGACAGAGAATACCACTGTACCACCACATCACTCCTCCCCGTACATCTCTTATTGAAACGCTAAACGATCTTGATAATAACCTAATCAAGGACAGTTTCTTCAACTGAGTCGTATTAGACTGCAGCAGCTGCGCAGGGGTCTGGCAGATCTGGGATCAGGAACACTGTGACCAGAATGTCACTCCCTTAAGTGTTTTCAATTGTGTAGTGACCATATGGAGCTCAATATACAATTTGACTGCTATCTGCGATGCGCTGCATTCATGTTGCTACAGTACCGCAGCTGTCAACATCAGTATCAGTAGTACTACTGTGATGTGCTGCAGGTTTAACACATGATAAATGTTATCAAGCTTACAAACGAAAAAAAAAAGTGTATCAGCAACAAAGAGGAGGCGGAAAACACGCCATGAGCATCTACTATGTACAGTATGAAGTAGGGAAATAATACAAAAATAAAACTGCACACTGTACTGTAAATGTATAAGTGTATTGTTAGCAGATAGTAGATTAAAAGAAAAGAACTAACCCCTCAACATGAAGCCCCAAAACCAACAAAAGCTGGTTATCAGATAATCAATAAATAACATGGCAGAGAAGCAGATTTATGTTTTTGAAAGTTGAAAATTAAAATGAGTTAGAGAAAGTTAAATAGGACATATATAAATGCATAAAATCAAGCTTTTTATTTACTGATTTTGGGCATAGGGGAAATATAGAATATCACCAGACGTATCCTTTAAGATGTCTACTAAGAGTTACAAAATAGTAAAACTACAGGGGCGCAGGCGTGTAACACAAGGAGAACCAGGAGAGACGGCGACACCATTCATTTATAAAGCAAGACAGTTTCATCAGAGGAGTCTGGTAATATGTTTTAATCAAACCAAATCAGGTCTAAGTTTAAGTAAAACTGCTGCAGAATATGTATTGCTATTAATAGTAGCATCAGTACTAGTAGGAGTACAGCTCCTTGAATATACACTTGCATTTGTCTCGGTGAACATGCAAACAAGCAAATTCATCTTTCCACCACTGATATCAGGCCTGTGTGGCAGGGCTCGTCCCTCTTCCCTAACAGCTAATGCAGGCCCATTTCAGAGCGTTGACAGATGATGCAACTGTTGTGGTCACATCCAAAACAGAAAGGGGAAAAAAAAAAAAAAAAAGGAATGCCACCAGCGTCTCGCATGCAGACCGGAGTGATGCAGACTCCGTGTCTACAAGCACTCTCCATTTTTCTTGTTGTGGCCGGTGGAGGCTTGCATGTACTGTACGTTCCAGAGCAATGTGGCCTGCTTGTGTTACATACTTTTGTGGGCCGCCTCCCTGACAACTGGCAACAAAGGCTCCATTGAGCAGAGGCTGCAACGAGGGGCTTTGATGGGTAATCTGCATGCGTTTGTAGAGGGAAACTGGAGCTGGGTTAAAGGAAACAGGTGCAACTAATTACAATATCCCCAGTCCTCTTTTCCTCTGGATTTTCTCCTGCTTTCTCTCTGTCTTCCATTTTCTTTATCGTCCTTGTTTGCCTTATTGTGAAATCTTTTGCAGGGGTCAAATTCCCTAATGAGACTCTCTATACACACACACACACACACACACACACACACACACACAGAGCGTACAGCTTCATTCACTTCTTCCTCACAGGTCAGACATCAAAGTAGTGAGGCGACATCTACGAGGGAAGTAACAGGAAGAGGTTTTAATTTAATACCTCGCACCGCACGTGTTACGGCTTTGTTCTTTGCACGTCATCGAGATGCTTTCCGACCTTTTGATAAACTGAAAGCAGGATGATATACTCCTGAGTACAATATGGTCTCTCCCTGTCAAAGTGCATATATTCTGTGTGAACAACTGTGTGCTTGCAGGCACAGTCTACAGCGCAAAATAATGGAAATTTGAGAGGTTTCTAAAGCCCCTGGCAGTAAGCATTACCTCTACAGTAGATGTGATTTCCAATATTCCAGTATCAGGCTCTAGCACAGCGCTCTAATACATGAGAGGTCATTCTCTGTAGACACACTAGATATAAATTTAAAACATGATCCATGGTCAGACCTTTTGCTTCCAAATGTCTCCTTTCCCCCCATTTTCCACAGAGCTTGATTTGAGCAGAGGCGATTGGCCAAATCCATATGGATAAATCGGGAAAATAAGCTGCTCACTACGCAATGCATTATGTGTTTGGCGCGTCTGTGGTATTTCAAAATCATAAGCAGATTTTTTTTCTTTAAGGAGTTATAGGCTGATGTTAAATTTGGCAGCATATACAGTAGGAGGGACTTTCATGTTGATAATTGAGCCTGACATGGAATAGACGTAAACTGACCATTCACTAGATAGCCATCCTTTTACGTTAAAGTGAAATTTAGAAATAAAAATAATTTAGAAACGATGAGAGCGAGAGGAGGGAGGATATGCGTCCCTGTAAGAAGATAAGAAACAAAGGCCGTGTGTGTCTCTGCTCCTGCTGGCCTTCACCTTCTTTGTTTCTCCTAACCTGGCTCTTGCCTGCTTTGTTTCAGTTTCACAGGACGGCTGTTGTACTTTTCAGTGTCTAACTACTCAGCGGGAACAAACTTGAGTGTGCTGTTCTCACAATGCAATGTTAAACTTGTATGAACAACCTAACATCCGTGTCTGACTATATGCCTTGTGCTTTCATAAATTCAGTGTTGTAATAAAGACAAAAATACCCCAGAGTCTGTCAGGTTTTGGTTTTGTCCACATGTGCATGGGGCAGTAGTAAGAGCAATGCACTTCTATCATGTTAGCCATTATCAGACCCCTTTGATAGAAGGGAGAGCTTATTGGTGGTGTTGGTGGAGAACTGAGGCACGTCTGGTGCAGTCAGACTACCATGGTGGTGGTTGTGACAATAACTACTAAGATTAGCATGACACACACTTGGAATCTTGTGATTTTTCTCCAAAACACAAATACGTGGCTATGCTGTTTATTATCAAATCATTATTTCTATTTTTTCCAATTTAGCTGAGCTTTGCAATTTCCCGTGTTTTGTCTCAAATCGAGCTAATAATAAGCAGTTAGTTAGCCAGCTAGCCACGGTAATGGTTGCCATTTCGGGTCTGATTTTGTCTGCCGTGTGAAATCAAGGACTTATAGCTTCAGAAAACCTGCCACCGTAACGTGTCGTGTGAGAACGTGGTGAACACTGAACATGCTGTGATGTACTTAGTAATACTAAACAGGGTTCATTCGTATGTTGTTCGCACGTTCATTAAGCACATCCATTGAGATAAAATCAATATAAAGTCAATATGACTCAATGCCACTGAAACATGACTCAGAGATGTTTTTACACTGTAGTCTATTTGACATAAAAGATGCAGCAGGATCTTAATTGATGCCCCTGGATCTCAATCTTTTGTTCTACTTTATCTCGTATGTCTCATCCTTGAGTGCTTTATATTCGTCAAATAAAAAGGGAGTAATTAATTTTCAGTTCTGCGTCATGTGGCCCCATTTGCCGTAAACACAGTCAAAGACATTCAATAAAACAAGGTGCTGAACTTGTGCGGTTTCTTTTGTGTATGTTGGAGAGCTCATGCTTGACCCCCCCCCCCCCCCCTTCCCTCTTTACAATGAGTCATTATCGTCTTGACGGCACAGAAAGGTGACTCCCTAAAGAAAAAAGCAGCTATTTAATTATACAGATCCTTTCAATTCATGATGAGTGAGTCACATTAAGACAATTCAACGCCTGCTATCTTGCAGCAACACATTCCGAAGTATGTGCTTCATGCAGGGTACAATATCGTCTGCTGCGCTGCCACACCTCCGGTACCGATAAGCTCCATTTATGTGTGTGCGAGGGAGGAAAGGAAAACAATCTTGCACTAACAAAACCATTATTAGTTCATTATGAATTAGAGAGCCACATCTGCAACTAATACATGTCCAGGTGGGATTTGTAAAGAGTCTACAGTGTAGAGTTTGTTCCGCTAATGCATTATAAACACTGTGAGGACATGTGGCCTTTGAGGTTATAGTTACACTGAATATGGAGCTTGATGTTGCTCAGACATAATGTTTCTCACATGGGTCAACGTTTTTCAATTAAACAATCTTGTTTTTGCTCGCAGGCACCTTTTATTCCACGGCTCTCGTCTCACTTTGTCCACATTTTATGGAATTTCAGGACTTTCAGGACTTCTATTTCTCCATTTTTCTGTGTGCTTTTTTGTGTGCGCCTGTCCATTTGTGATTGAATAGTTCATTAATTAAATCCAAAGACAACAGAATGGCCACAGCTCCTGGTGAAGGTTTTATCCTGCATAACAAAATGAAAAATATATCTTTAAAGCAATCGGGAGCCTGTTCGCTGCAACTAGAATTAAGGCACAAGCAGTTTATTTAGTCTCAACATTCATCTAAATTCCATTTAGCTCTTAGTTGCCCTGCCATCTCTGTGACTAGGAAGGTGGGTAAAAGGCAATTTTCCCAGGCTGCTCAACCAGATTTTGGCTTGAAAGAGAAGCACCGCAATGAGAGAAAAGGGACATCAAAATTGGCCTCTTGTCATCAGGCCCTGGTATGATCCCCATTTGCCTTTCTCCAGGCGATCCGTCAGCAAGCCTTGATCAAAAAGGGATACGTCTTCAAGCATTCCCCCTTTCCAAGAGATGAGTGTCCCTCACTGTCCCACTGCAATCACTTCCTGTGAGCCAGGAAGCCCCAAACAAAGGCCTATCTCTTTCTCCCGACCAGTGTGAGTGCAGAAAAAGAAATACAACACATATTTATGAGATTATCTGGCATCTCATGTTTCCTTATAATGAAAGAAAGAATTGTTTCAGCCTCAAGGAGTTGAAACATGTGACACCAGGAAATGGTTTGGTGCTGTTACTCTCTTGTCTGAGAGAGGACAAGTGTATATTTTGGCAAGAGGGATGCGTGATGATGTTGTTCAGAAACTGGTTGGACAGTATCAGCAGGGGAGATGGCAACATGCTGTTTGGAGAACTTACTAAAGGTGCAATGCACATGGTCTTATATTTGACAACCATAGCGTTATCTTATTGCCCTAATTCACTCAAATTTTAAAACACATAATGTATATTTTGGCTGAGTAAAGTGAAGAAGCCTAAAAGTGAGAGAAGAAGAAGTATCTGTTGGACTCCAGCTGGGAAAATCTTAGCGCCGAAAAATAACGAATAATGCTTTCGCCTCCAAAAACAGCCTCTTTGCTCCCATTTGTTCCGCTAATGCTGCTCAAAGGCCAAGTCCTAGGTGTCTGCAGCTGCAAGAGCAAGAAAAGAACATGCACGCTTAGCAAAACCTTTCCCATGATAAATAACGGTAAAACATCATCAGCCACAGGGACCGTTGGCCCGCCTGTGTTTGCTCTGGGTGCCAGAGTGACACAGGACTCAGTTTCAGTGGGATCATCTGAGGCAAAAACCTGGAGCGACAGGGGAAATGAAATGGCTGGTGTAACGGAAATGTCCTTATTTCGACTTTGCTCTAAAGTTCACATTTGAGGACACGTGATCTTGAGTTTACAATAGGGCAGCATCTACAGTATGCGTGGGAGACTTCAGGACTATCTTTGGCACCTAATTGTTTAACTTTACATATTCACATTTTTGTCATTTGCATACTGTATGTGACCGCAATAGCAGCTCCACACTTTCCACATGGGCCTTGTATGTTAATGGTATTCCCAAATTGGCTAGAACTAGGATATAAGAGAGTTTATAGGAAAATTACTATATATATATATATATATATATATATATA
>JAVQJV010027994.1:0-12370 GCA_036024995.1 Gadopsis bispinosus | reverse complement strand
GTTATGATCTTGCCTGTATTGGATTTTGTCTTTTGCCTACTCCTTGTCGGTACCGTAGCCCGGACAGATTACCCGTGCACCAAACCGTTGCCTGCGTTTACTGCCTGGACCGGTTGCCTGTGTACCGAACCACTGCCTGTGACCAGTAAAGCACTGAACTCACCTGTTGCCGCCGGATGGTGCGTTTGGGTCCTGCCTCTGTGCTTTGCCACTGCCTGGCGTTACAAATGTGGCAGCAAATGGCATTTCAGAATACTTTGAAAATCATCTTTACTAATGAAATAAATGCCTTCAAGGACACACACGGTACGTTTTTTTGTGAGCAACACAAAATGTAAACGTAACCTTTTACTCCTCAGAGTACCCATAAAGGATAAAATGTAATATAATATTGACTTTGTATTGAATATCTAAGATTTTTTCAATATGTACCGGCATTTGACCGGCCTAAATGCTTACATTCATGCAGCTTACATACATGCAACTAAATGCTGACAAGTGGAAAAACACTTAACCTTTAATAGAGTAGGATTACCTCTATATTCAGCATTCAGGAACAATGTGCAGCTGTTTTCGGCCACAGACGCACAATGCATTAGATAAACATGCCATTATCTCACTGTAGCATGTGGGATGGAAACAAATTCTCGGGAGAAGGGCCACTGTTTTCAGAAAAGTTTCCATCCTCCTTGAAAGGCTGTCATACCTGTCTCGAACCATGTCAGAACATATCGGATCGCTCCGTACGAAGGCTTCCAGCTCGATTGGGAGATTGAAGGAGATGGAAATCTACTTGGCTGTCTGGGCCTGAGAACTTCCCATCAAGATTTAATGATTAGATCTGGCGATTTGAGGAGGTCAGGAAAACCGTGTGTAACGTGTTTAGCAATGTGTGAAGGGGGCATCGTCTTGGAATATGGCGTCAGGTAACGGTGTCGAACCTCTGCCTGCAGAACTCTTTTGGCCTAATGACTCCCAAGAGGTACCTGGTTGTACCATTACAGATACACCACATTGTTAAACATACAGTAACAGTTCACTGTGGGCTGAGGACGCCCTCTGACCTTTTCTAAATGTAAACCTGTCCAGATGTAGGGAAAAGGAAAGAGACTGATAATACTTCTCCACTGCTGAAGGCTCCAGCTTTTTGTGCTTCCGATACCAGGTTATGTGTCATTTTGCACTGGCCTTGAATTTTGAATGACATCCCTGTCACGAACACCAAGTTTGGGAATCGCTTGATGTAGAGTTTTTGTTGAAACTGTGTCACAGAGGTCTTGATTTAGTTCCACAGTTCGGTTCTTGAGTGTGTAAATTCACGCTTTTTGCAACGTTTCTGTTAAATCTCCATCTGTCCCTGTCAGCGAGCTTTGACTTACACCTCCCCTTTCCTCTTTCCCAAAGACTGTTTACTTCTGTGCCATGTTAAATAATTTAGCAGTTTTTGTGACAGATGCACCTTCAGTCTGAGCACCAACTGTTTTTGGACCTCAGTTGCCTCAAGGTGTTTTGAAAGCTCTTGCAGAAGGGTGATGATCGTCAGACATTATCAACAGCCGACGCGTACGTCTTGTTGGTATTGCTGGAATTATGCTTCTGCAAAAATACAGTACATGTAAACATCTTTGTGAACGTATGCAGGTGGAGGGCGTGGTACATACTAGTGTAAAAATTTGTTAGATTGTCAAATGTGGGGATATGTTTCCCCCCCGCACTGTACATTGAATGAGTGCTTGTTTTTGTCACCGACAGGCTGAAATCCCTATTTTAAGTCTCCGCCAACATTAGACCTTTTTTGTTAAAGAGTAATATGTTTTCTGCAGAGTTGGAGAAAGAGGTTTACATAGGGGAGCTGCTAGCAGGAATTTATTTCCAAAGTCATGGCTGAATATTTAACTGACAATGTAGATGAGGCATTTGAATTGGACGATTGCTACAACTCGACATCTCGCGAGATTTCAGAGCGAGACTTTGATTTCTGGTTAAACTAAAAGGAACATACTCTTTTAAGAAAACGGTCTACCTCTGTAAGGATCCTTTGGAGCAGCACGTCGCTCGATTACCACCTCTGTTAACCAGTTTCCTGGTGGAAACCGTGATGAAACGCACAGTGCCCTCATGAAGTGTTGTGCTGTCTTCATGGACGATCCCGGCTGTTCGCCAGGACCAACTGCTGCTACAGCGGATGCGCTTGCGTTCCGCATCACCTGTGGAAGACGGATTGTGTGGGCTTCATCCTCTCATCCACCATGCAGCACTCAGTGACGGCAGCCACTGTCCACACAAACAACCCTCAATCACTGCAAGGCTCGCTGGGATCAATATGCTCTCATAACTCTGGGCCCATGACCTTGACCACAGATCATTATTGGCCCCTGGAGACGAGGCTGACACACACACACACACACACGTGATGTCTGTGCTATCTTGCCAACCATCCCAAAAGGCTTTAAATATCCTCACAGGGAAGGTTGCGCGCACACACACGGCAGCCCAGTGGTGCAAGGAGAATTGAGTGCCGGGGGGCTGACAGGTAGAGGAGTTGCAGTCGGGGAATACAGCTGATGAACAGAGCAAATGACAAGTAGACAAGGGATTCCCTCACTGTGAATATCATTTTTTTGGGCATTTCTTATGTTGTTTTTACCACCATTATGAGACATTTGAGTAACAGATTGTGGAAGTGTGCAGGGCCCTGAAATTCATTTGATAAATATATCAAGGTGACACATTGAGAAGACACAGGCCAATGACTTTGAGACAGTAAAGTTTCAATGGGATTCACACACGTGACTTCTCTAACTTTGTCCCCATTGTACGCGCTGTTAAAATGTGTGCAGAGCAAAGCAAAATAAAGACCCCGTATATACCGTACAAATGGGTTCATGATAAATTGTCTTTTACATACACACACAAAGCAATTAAGTCTAAGCTTCTCCAGCCAAACAAACATTATAATGTGACTCTTAAGTGGCTTCAGGTAACTGTGGCCACCAAAAACAAACTGAATATGTTGGGTTAGGTACGTGGATTAAAAATGTCTTTTGTCCAGTAAATGCCTTTTAGCCATGCGGCTCTAGAGAAGGCAAAGTCGGTCATGACGCACTGTCTGTGTTTGAGTGTGTGTGTGTGAAGTCCTATTCCCGTTCCGTCTCTGACAGAGCCTTAATTGCGTTTGTGCTCCTCCCTCCATCGTACCGGTCGAGGCAGATGACCTCCATCCCAAATGGTCATGAACAGTAGACACCAGCAGAGCACTTTGCAGGACTCCCAACTGCTCAGAGGTGGTTGGTCATTTGGCGTCTAAATGCTGCGTCAGAGAAGTTGATTAACATTTTTTTCCGCTGCAACTGGTGGATTGCACGGCTTCTCAACTGCTCGGCAATGCCCATGTGGATGAACAAATTTGTATTAAGTAGGTCCCCACAACATTATTACGCCATTGGGTTTGTAGTAGTATGCAGCATTTTAATCAACCGAGTGTGCGCTTGTGTGGAGCTGCAGTTTAGTTTGTTTTATAAATTAATCCTTATTCAGCAGCAGTACTTTGTCATTTAAAGTGGGTTTTTTTTTTTTTAAAAACACATTTTGTCCTGAGGAAACTTTTCAGCAACAGTCCATATTTTCAATTATTCTCTGGCCTTTAAATGTGAGTTTAACTTATGGTTAGCGATTCAGCTAGCAGGTGAGGAGGACCCGAATGAAGACAGCTCAGACTCATAGGAGGCAGATTAACAATTTATTTGAAAGACCAACAAAAAAACCTTACATGTAGAATATGCTGGTACAGATAGGTGAGCAGGCAAATCCAGATCCAGAGACAAGACACGAGGAACATCTATAGGGCCAAAAGGAGCAAACCAAAAACAAAACAGAAGACTAGCCAGCTACTTCAGGTCAGTCCAAGAACCTCACAGGAACCAAACGGGACATGAACAAGATCCAAAAACGCAAAACAAGAAAGGATCGGGGCAGGTATAAATAGATAAGGGACTAACGAAGGAAATTAGGCACAGGTGAGGACAGGTGAAAGGAATGAACACAGGCGGGAAATTGACAAGAACAGGAAACACTTTGAAATAAAACAGGAAACTCAAAACACGATCCACGGGGCATGACAGTAGCAGCTGTCCAGGTGATTGCTATGATAAATCTCATCACGCATTACAGCATTTTCAGTAGTACACTAATGCACAATGATGCAAGTAAGGAAACGTCTAACTCTGATTATAACAAAGGTACTTCATCTTTAATTCTTCTTTGTAAACCTCATCCGTTCTAGACAGTATATATATATATATATATTTAATGAAAACTAGCACAGATTAACAGTCTTATCCACCATAAATTCAAAATGTGTTCCCATACAAACTTTGTAACCCCCTCAAAAAAAAACCCAAAACCAAACAGCAAGCAAAATAATAATTTATAGGTGAATCATCCGATTATAAAAATACAATTTGCATTGCAAAATCTATAGTTTAAGTTGAATGTGAAAGTTAATATTTGACCTCGGAAACAATAGTTTCAATGTCCAATTACTAGCTTTTTCCAGGGCTTTCAAGCACATTTCACTGTCTTTCACATCTGATGGAGTAGAACAGTTTCCATTACGTGACCTAACTTGTCTGCTGAGGAAAAAGTGGAATTGTAGTTTAACTCTTTATTGCTCCTGAATTGGCAGTTGATAAGCATTTATGCTAAAATCTCTCTGTATTACTTGTCGCTCCGAGCATTCTCTGGTCAAACCAAGAGCACCTTGCACACTGCAGTTTGGAGTAATCTGAGTCTTCTTGCAGCACGATAAAATCTAAATAAAATTAAATAAAATCTAAATAAAAGCAGTATTGAAGTTTTAGTCTCGATCAGATATCTGTATTTAAGTGAGAAGAGCACATGTTCAAAATAGCCTGAGTGACGCACTAATCCAAAGGCATAATGTTGTCTGGGGAAAAGACACAAAGTACAAAACATAAAAGTAAAATAAGTATAGTGTTTCTACATGTATGAGTGTGCATTAAATTATCAGGGTCAATACTACATAATAGTGTTAAATAAAACATTACAGTCTTTGAAGTGCTGCTGGGAAATTGTACATCTGCCTTGTACTGTACCATGAAAAGTGATTTTATTTTGGGGGGGGGGGATTATTGTCATCACATACAGAGGAAGAGGAAGGTGATTTGTCCTTTTCCAAGTATCCCTTTGAACAGAGTCCCCATGCTAGTGCATCTTGTGCTTTGAGACTTTGGATAACGCAGCTGAACTGTGTGCCTCTGTGTGGTGGCTCATCACACACTGATGCATATGCATGCAGCTCTGAAGGGGGGGGGGGGTCAGTAAATATGATATTTTGTACATGGAACGAGATGAAAAAGTGAATAAAGTAAGCGAAACCCGACATTTACCGTCCTAGAACACAGCAGTCACACACACACACACACACGCAAATTATTGACTAGTTGTCTCTGACAAGCACCTTAATCAACTGGATTGATTAGATCTTTGTGTGCGTTTCCCTCTGGAGAATTTCTGCAGGCTAATTGTTAGAGAAATAAGGGATTATGGGATACATGACACAGTTGGTGTGCAGAGCACAGATTCAAGTAGCAGCCAGACACAAGCGTGGAAGTACAAAGTTATATGCCGTTTTGAATGATTTTTGCCCCAGTGGAAGCTACTGTGTTGGAGTTGGAACATCATAGCATAGGTGGACTGCTAATCATTTTATAATTTTTACATGGCTCATTACTCCAGAGAACAACCAGTATGAACTTTACTGCTCATTATTCCAGTGTGGTGCATGGCAAAGACATTATCTTTTGAAGTTCGGCACTTCCTTCTGATGCAACGCAATTAGAACACAATGCAACACGGACAGAGTGCAACCCAAATGCAACGCAATCACAATGTGAAGCACTGATATAAGGCAGCGTTAGTCTCAATGCAGTAAACTATATGAAGGTGTACTAATCATGTATGAAGAATAATCAATTAGTCTTAACTTGGGGTGCAACAATACACACATTTCCTTTAGGGTTAACCCTAACCCTGCATGGAATTATACGTCTTTGAGAACAGCCTGGGTTGTCATTGAGCTCAATTTGTTTTTTAGGTGTTTATATATACACACCGGGAGTTTAAATGAAGTAGGAGGGTCCTCAAACTCAATTTCCGCAAACAGCAAAACCTTGTAATCGGTGGCGTCTACTACTCGATTCTGTCGATCACTGCATAGAAGTTTGGAGCTCCAAAGTCGGACCACCCCAACTGAATGCCCATCACATCTCAATGCCGTCTTTCTTGTTTTAATGCACAGCACATACATTGTGATTACTTAGCCTGGTAACCAGATGAATCTGAACCTGCGAGCTCGTGTTTCATTCACTCTGGCAGACGCGTCTGGTCCCCGTGCCACTCAGACAGATTTCCGGCCGGCCTGGCCCCGGTCGAGCCACTCGCAACCGTTTATCTAATTTGAGGCGAGTTTGAGATGCCGACTGTACAGAGGAGCGGCATTTTCGTAAACTACAAAAATGGCTGCCGCTGATGTGGTCAGGTTTCTTGCCAGGAAACCTGAAACAGAGGCAGCGTTGTGTTTGAACACACAACCAGTGTTTCTGATCACAATCTGACGTTTACTTTGACCTGTCGGCATGGCAGCACCGTGTAAGAGTCAAACATGGTAAATTCTGCCACAAAGCACCACTTCTTTCACACCTCTCTTACTCTTCTTCCTCCCCAACCTGCACTTCATGTCCTCGCCGTCTTTTGGCACAGCTCTATTTTGTTAACGTACCCGTCTCTCTCTCTCCCTTTCTCTCTCCGCCTCCTCTCATCCTCGTATTTTCTCCCCGTCCTCCCGTTCATCCTCCTCTCTCTTTTCCCTGCGTACATGTAATTAATCCCCGCTCGCCCCTACTCTCATTTCCAACCAGCCTGCAATATCGCCAACATTGTTTGCTGCTCCCGTCGCTTCTTTTTTCCGCCTCATTGTTTGTATCTACTTGTGCCTTTCATTATTTAGGTTCACAGAAGCACATGATTGCATGCATGCTGTTAAGTCTGTGTGTGTGTGTGTGTGTGTGTCTGGTTGCAAGGACGTGCGTTTGTCCCTGTCATTCCACACCTGGTCGTCAGCAACGGTTACTCGGTGCCAGTGGCAGCCAGCTGATAATTAAAGCACAGAAAGATGGACAGAAGAGAGGGACGAGCGGCGAGAGGAGACGGGGGAGCCATGAAGCAAAAGAGACACGTGGCCTTCTGAGACAGAGAGGGGAGGCTGGGTGCGTGTGCATCTTTGAGTCTAAATGCCCGTGGTTTCAATTATATTTAGTGATCTTTATTGAAACCATGTAATTTGTGTCCTTCGAAACCTGTTTTTTTTCTTTCTGTGTCTCTCTCTCTCTCTCTCTTTCTGCCTCTCCAACCAAACCAAATCCACCCACCTCTACTGGCACAGTGCATCCTGTTATTTTTGCTTCTGCTCCTGAACCATCTGTAAAGCTGTTGCATCACTTCACCTGCACACCGTCGACAACCTTGCTATCTCTAATTTAAGTTATAGGGATTCCATTTGTTAGAGGGAACATAAATTCCTCTTGTTGCAGTCTAGGATACATGAGAGAGTGTACATGCACAACGTTGGTCTATTTTTGGTGGCCCTGGCCATTGTTCCCTTCGCTAATAATAAGATTCTTCTCACCAACTTAATGGCTGAGATCTGGGAGCCAGGTGATTTTGCTACAAAAGAAGTCTGATGGCGCAAGAAGCACAAGCACTCAGAAGATCACGCAGGTTTTTAAAGAAGCCTCCCATGTGGCCAAAATGATTTAGAAGAGAAAAGCAAACCGTACAATTATTAGACAAGTTTTCCTGGTTCAGTTTTCCCGTTTCAGATTTCGCTCGCTGTACTTCCTGTAGCTGTGCGTACACACAGGCACACATACCACTGACAAACGGCAGTATGAAACTGTCAAAATCGATTTATTTTGCACTATGCTAGGCCAGGCTTAGCAGTTATTGGAAAGCGGCAGTAAAAATTAACACAGCTAATGGCAAATCACCATCAGCACTTTGCGTTGTGGGGCACAGTAGTCAAGGGCGACTGGTCCCGATGCATTCTGGAGACTTTATCCTAATCCTAACAACGTATTTTTGGCACACTGCAGAGTTTGCTTTCGTCCGACTGCTCATGTGCTTTGCCACGCCAGACTTCCTTCCAGTGATATTTGCCGTGTCCTCAGATGTCAGAAATAAATTGCATCCAAAATAATGAAACTTGACAAAAAATTCTGATGAAAATGGCAGGCTTTAGAAGTCTTAAAAAGACTTGAGAATACTGTAACATTCACACACGTTTGTACTTTAAGGTAAGGCTGCACCCTCTCACTATAGAGCCTGTTCTCTCACTGGCACTGCAAGTAGTGCCGTCAAAATACGCCAGCCACGGTCCTAAAATATGGTAGCACGCGGGGGAGTATTGCGATTACTGAGCAGCTGCATATAAACGCAGGTTTGTTCTGCGATTTCCAGCCTTAACCTGATTTCTCCCAGTGACCCGGTTTTTTGTGTCCATGTTAACACGGTCAACAGAAAGACTAAATTAGTCATCAACTATTCAGACGCAGATACACAAGATTTCAGGTCGATTGCTCGCCCATGATCCTCGTTTTGCATGTCTTCTTTGGGGTTAAGCATTCATTGTTGTGGTGTTCCTCCACGCGATCCTTTCAGACCTCTGATGTCTCTCGAGTTAGAGCATCTGCAGGCAGATGCGCCATTTTCTTTGCCCTTGGTGATTTTTGCTGCTCAGCTCTTAGCATCACTCATCGGTGGACGGAGGTTGTTTTCTGGGAAAGGTCGCGCCGACACCGTGCGCTCAGAACGGCAGCGGTAAAAGCATTTTACAAATTGGTTGAATCACAACTTTGTTACAATTTGCAAAACAACCTTTTTTTCCCCGCGAGAACCTTGTGTGGAATATGACTTTAACCTCACAGTGGCTCGCCCTCCCTTCATTCATTTTTTATATGCAATCATACTATGAGTGCTATTGCAAAGTCTATTTTATGAAGGAGGTCTCTGGCAAAATGAGGACACGAAATCCAGCGTGATGAATAAATCATTCACTATGTAGATTATCTTTCTGTTTATTTCTATTCCTTCCGTCTTTATTGGGTATAGATACATCACAAGTCAAACTAGCGTATTCTCAAATTTCCCAAGCGGATGTAACAGAAAGAAGGGAAGAGCAGGGAACACTGAATGTTTGTTGATGGTGTTATTGGTATTCATTAACGCTCCGTGGCCTTCCCAGAGTGACCCTGGAGACCAGAGAGCGATTCAGGGTCGGTGGTGTGAGAAGCTCTGGTTACTATCTATGTGGTGGCGTCATGCATCTGCAAACGTTTATCAAATCACGTACTTTTCTCTCCTCTGATGTCACCGTTTCCAACTTTGTCACTGATTTTAACACAGACCCTGCTTCCACTTTATTTGTAAAAGGCGTAGCCATATCTGCTATGATTTGTCAAGTAATTAATTGACAAAAAGAAAAATGAATCTGCTACTATTTTGGTAATCAAAACACTTTGATTTTTGTTTGAGTCATTTATCGAGCAGAAATGACAACTATTCTCTGGTTCCAGCTTCACATATGTGAGGATTTTCTGCACGTCTTTATCTTTTATGATAGTAAACCGACGTGGATAGTTGATCAGGCAAAACAAGAATGTTGAATATACCACCTTGAGCTCTGGATAACTGATTTCTCTGACATTTTACTGACAAAACAAATCATCGATTGAGTAAAGCCTCACTGAAAATAATCACTAGTACCATAGAAACAGGACTACTGCACAATTTTAATTTGCTTTCTAGATGGCGGCAAATTGCTGTACTTTCAATCGAAAAAGTTATTTTGTTCTTTTCACACACATTAGGTCTTCCCCATTCTGTTTAGAGTGCAGAGAAGTAGTACAATGTATTAATTTGTTGTTTGGTGACCTCTAGCAACATTTTGAACAAAGGATCTCTTGCCTAAGAAGTCAGTTTGCACCTCTGGAGTTCATACATACATGCATAATAAATTAATCACGAAATTAAAAGCGGAAATTGTACACAATTGCATGACTTCTAATGTCTCACTTCCATAAAGTCGGGGTACTTGCCCACAAGAGACATACAGCATAAAAAAAAGTGATCAAGATCAGTTAATCAGAAGCCAGAGGCGTTATGTCCCAAGTATGGGTCACGATCCAAAAACACTGGATCCTAACCCTTCCCATAATGCAACTTGATTGTGTCCGTCGTTCGATCCTCCTTGCCCAGGAAAGGCCTTTCAATGCCCCAATTTTGTAACATTTCTGTTAAAAAAAAAATCACAGTCTCGAGGCCAAAGCTAAGATTACGCCAGTGATGACACTTAAATCGACTTTACCATGTAAAGTATATGGAATGTGCCTGTAGCCAAAGGAGGAGTTGTTATTCACAGTGTAAAGTCACATCACAAGGGAAAATAGGGAAGAACAGAAATTTGACCGTCTGCAGGTGGTCAGTGACCACAAAAGGTTCTGCTGGGGCCAACTTCTCTGGGCCGGCAGACTTGTTGACTAACCACACGCTGGCTTAGGCCCATCGTTGTTCAGTGATAAACAAGTCGACTTGAGGGAGTTTGTTGAAGTCGTGGCCGATATCTGATCTGCTTAATCAGCGTCGATAATTATCCAAGTATAATAAAAGCCAGGTAAACAGGAGTGACCTGTACTCTAATGCTCTCGTGGTAAATTCAGACACTTTGACAGAACAATCTGAGCCTGTCAAGCATGCGAACGTAGTTTTCACCGGCGCAATAACCCGCGATGTTTAAGTTACAGCCTGTTCGCGGATCCCAGCGGAAGCGATCTACTGGACCAATTCCAAAACATTTGGTACGTTTTAGTCATTTAGACCCCAAAATTGTAAAAAAGAAAATATAGGACCCAGGTTTAAAAACTACCAAAGTTTCCCTTTAGGCAAATTTCAAACTTCCTGAGAGGAGAGTCGCTTCAGAAACTGCCAGCAGTCCCAAGGTGCACTGGCTGCCAGGCGGTTGGAGAGCAAAGACATAAGAGAGCGTTGGCTCGGTGTTGAGACTGAGTGAGGAAGACTGTGATTGGGATGAATGGTAGTGTAGAGCAAAGAGAAGAGGACGGGGATGTCACACTCCAGATGGAGGAGGTTGACCCTCTTGACTTCTGTGACATTGATCCATCATGTGCACACACACACACCGATAAGGGCAGATTCAACTGCTTGCTTTGTGCCTTGCAGACTTGAGTTCCTTCCCTCGCTTCGTGCCTCTGTTCTCGAACCTCACCTCACCTCGCTGGGGACTGCCGACAATCAAATCAAACCCTTGTTCTGGCAAAATTTCTATCAGCCAAATTCACATCGGCCTCTTCTCCTGCACCTCTCTGTGCTCTGGCCAGTGCACTAGTTTAGTAAGGCACTGCTCTTGTTACTTCTTTTCCCCCCAGAGTGCAGATATAATGGCTGGCAGCTGGCCTAATAAGCAATGGTTGGAAGAAGGAGCATTACAAGGAAATTGGCCATGGGGAGTCCAGCAGCCAGGCCAGGGGGATGCACACACACACACACCCGTCTGTAAGGTTTGGCTGGTTCTGGCTTATTGGATCCAGCTGTCATAATGGTTTTGGACTGAAGGAGGAGGAGAGGTGACGTTCTCCCTCTTTCCCTCTTTTCTTTAGCCTATTCAAAGCTGGACAGCGTGGAGGATCATAATTAGCAATGCTAGCCTGCTTTCTGCTGTAATTGCTGCTGTTCGCAACTGTATTTTTGTCACAGTCATTTTTCTTTCTCTCGCTGCTGTTGTCATTGCTGTGATTGTTGTTCATTGAAACAATTTTGCCTGGATCTGTGGATGGAGCCAGAGGCATTTTGGGTATTAGTGGACTGTAATAAGCTTGTCAGCCAGTGAGAATGAAGTTAAGCCTCACTTTCTTTGTTTGTTTTCTTTTAAAGAACACATTTTATTTGTCATTATGTTGACAATTTTGCCCCGTTATCTTCGGCAATGTCTCTACCCGACATTCATGATAGCTGTATTTTTGATTTTAGAAAAATATAGGCCTACTAAATCTCTCTTATGACAACACATCTAAACATTGTGCCTGCAGTGTTCTATAGGCATGCACAGTATGGACAGCCGAGGTCTTCTGAACGCAACAATGCTGCAAATATAATACAAAGCCATCTTGTCAGATTTGGTATAAACAGAACCAATATCAAAATATTTTAATGTAATTGCCTTCTTCAAATGTTTATTGTTTCTGCCTATTAAAAGGCAGTTTTTCCTTGCCACTGTCGC
>JAVQJV010027989.1:0-12350 GCA_036024995.1 Gadopsis bispinosus | reverse complement strand
CAGTTCAGCCGCAACCTTTAACCTTATCAGAGACATGTTCAACATCTTTGCATAACATCCATTCAGTTAGTGTGACAGCTTGTTTACAGTGACCTTTTCTTCCTCTCCTGAGAACAAGGAAGACCCTGATTTATGATATATAAAAGATATTGTTAAGACATAATAGATGCACAGATTTTATGTTCTGGTGAAGTCTATGTCTTTTTCACAGATTGAAGACCACGAAAAACCTGCTGGGAACAGATTCTTTTGGCATAGTGGGCTATATTAAAACCATTTTTTACGGTAAGTCAGTGCTAAGTGCACTCTAAAATGAACAATGGTGTCATAGATAAATGAATAAAGCTTTTGTATCTCTACCAGTAATATTAAAGGAGATAAGAGTGTAGATATTATGCCCTCTGCTGTTTAGAAAGTTAATATTTTACCATGATGAAATTTTAGAAGGCTTGTCTTAAAATCTCCGACTGCCCTTCTGTGAAATCAAAATATTTCTAATAATCTCTTCCCCTTTGAGTCTTTTTTGCATAGCTGGCTAACATTTCATGATCTGTTTTTCTGATAAGATTCATTGATTGAAGTACAACTTTGATTATTTTTGCCGCATGTCGATTAGCTACTCATTTGCTATCCTCAAGTTCTTTGTACCAGTCATCCGTCATATGAACAAGAACGGTGCTGCCGGTGGAATAACCCAGTCTGTAAACGTGTTAACACTGAGTGGTCACTTAATTCTTCATAAAGTAGTCTTGAATCTGTTTGAAGCATATTCCCTCCATGGCTTTGCCAAAGTCGGGGAGAAATTAATAGATCTGTTCTCTGCATTACATTTTTTCACTCTGTGTAAGCGGAATTATTTTGGATTCTTTCCACTGAGATGGAAAACACCACTTAAGAAACATCTGATTGACATGTGTCATACAGGAAGAGACGCATAGCAGCAGTTTGGAGTGGTCTGTTATCCATATTATGGATGGGAGAAATATGATTTGTAACAAAACTGAGTGAACATCAATTGTGAGTCACAATAATCTCTTCTATAAGAACACACTGCAAAGACAGATTTTAATTTCTCAGTTTTAGCAATGCACATGGCTCCTACTCACTCCTTCCCAACACCACTGGATGTCCTGTAGACACTCCCTTTAAAGTGCCATTCCTTTTATTCAGGATGTGACTTCTGTAAAAGTATTAAAATGTGGAAATCTGATAGATGGGCACCTCTTTAGTAAATATGTTAATGCTCCCAAATCAAAGCTGAAATTGAGATCCAACTGATGTGTCTTAATTTTTTATTATATACTACATATAAAAAAACAAAGGGACATATGTCAGGGACATAATACATTTTCATTGCCAGAGCAGTCCTCCTCTCTTGCTGTGTGATGTGGAGAATTTGTATTTGTCTTGCAGCAGTTGCATATGCCCACAGATTAAATCATATTACTGTCAAAACCAAATCTGATGACAGCTGTCAGTTGACAGAAAACACATTCTGGACCAATATGGATTCAAATACCAACAAGGCTGCAAACAAGGCTCTGCATCTACATCTAAATTATTTGTCTACATAAATATAGTAGTTGTATAATAACAGAAGTATTAGAATACCGTAGTCCTTAAAATACACACAAATGAGTAGTTAGTCCCATGTCTGCTTTGTTCTGTACACGTCTTTTGTACCAAGATGATCCTTGAAAGCAAAATGCATCTCTTTAGTTTGTGTTGGTTGTAGCTTCAGAAGAGGCCACAGGTTGTAGATGTATGCATTAATTAAAAATCAAAACACTTCTTGCATCACTGCCTTGTCAGAATCCACCGAACACACTTTGCGGTCTGTGTTGTTGCTCCATCTCTGTCGGTTTCTCTGCGCTCGCATTTTACATGTCGTTCCGTTTCATCCATTATTAATTGCAACAGAAGCCTCTGTTCTGGCGCTGCCTCAGCTGATAGAAGTCTGGTGCCTCATTGCGGATTCATACAGACATAAACACGTGAAAGGAAACATGGGTCTTGCACAAAGAGACAGGAAAAATATGCACAGTTTATTGCAGTTAAATTCTCATTTATCAACCACAGACACCAGTTTGTGGGGGGGGGGTTCTTTGTATAAATATTTTATTTCAAGATATGACACATGTTTAAATTAATTCACAGGTGGGATGACCATTAGCATCGACTACGAGGAAACGAAACACCAGTAGGTGGCGATAGATCATTCAATTAATTGCATTATTTTCATGGCTGGATGTTTTCTAATTCTGAGTCCCATGGAGAAATGTGTGATAAGGTGCTCCTTTGCTTGTGCCTGCCAAGATGTTCAGTCCAGTTTCTCTGTGCAAGCTGCTGGTGGCTTTTTCAAAGGATTAAAGTCCCCGCTGGGTGGTTATCATCATTTACCACCAGTGCAGTGGCCCGAAAAAAAGCGCCACAAAGACCACGGGGTCCGTTATTTTTGAAGATGCTGTTTGAGGCTTTGAGGCTTGGGTGAGGTGAGATACGACCAAGTTCAAAATGTCAAATGACGTATGGGCCTTTTGTGTGGAGCTTGAAAGTTCTTTTGCTGTCAGAGAAGGTAGCTGAGGTAATTTGGAAATCAGTTTTTTGTTTATTAATGGGAATAAAAGATGTGGTAAATCTGGTCTTGCAGAATGCCAGCGTAGGTGCTCACAGCTGTGGTAGTATCAGTGTAAATATTCCTGTGGGCGACACAGAAAGAGATGATTTTGAGCATAAATCCACGCTTTTTGTATACTGCATCAATGAATCTGCATTTAAATCCTCTTACTTTGCCTTCTCCTCCAGCTTCAGGCCCTTGATGCTTTCCAGATATCCACTGGCAGAGTTGACGGCATTGTCATAGTAGGACCGGACGCTTTCTGTGATCTTGGTCAGGGTCCCCTGCTCCTCCTCAGCCTGCCTCGGCATACGGAAACTCTCAGCGCCTGCACAAAACAGGTCAGAGGGGTCAAAGGGCACCACATTTTATCAGGAAAACAAAACGATGTATCCTATTTCTGGATTCAATTTCATGGTGTGAAAATGCACTTACTGAGAGCAAGGAGTGCAACCAGCACAGCAATGACTAGCAGCTTATTCATGTTGTCACTCGAGTCTGTGAGGAGAGAGAATAGAGAGACATTTAAAGTTTACCTCACTTTACCCACTAGGGTGAGACATTGTCATACATTTTTCCACTCATTTGTGTTGATATGAGCTGCCTATGTATGAATCTGGCACTAAAGCAACAGTTCTTCTCACTTGCGACTCCACTGAACATGCAGCTCATGTTTAAAAATATTAATTTTCATTTTCTTTCAAATGTTTTCATATCTAACACAACATGCATGCATTTCCAAGACTGTCAGACTCTATCCCATTCAATAGTTGAAGCAAAAGTGTCAGTACTCACTGTATTCTTCTCTTGAATTGACTGTAAGAGGCACCACGGACCCAACCTGTTTATATAGGAGCGATGTGTTGACTTGTCGCTCCCAGAGCCAAAGTGCACTCTGTGGTAGATTGACCTGTGCTGCTGCTTGCCGTGTGTTTGTGGGAGTATGTGGGACATTGTGTCTAGATGAAACGGGCATTGTGGCTATCAACGTAAACACGAGGATGTGAATGAAGCATCAAAAGGGGCTTTAAATGTAATCAAACACCACCTATCGTATTTAGCCCGATTTGATTTGTTGGTACATTTCCCACTAACTCTGTTTGTGAAGCTGAGTTTGAACACACCACAATCAAGTATGTTCCATTGATTATGTTAGTCGTTCATTAATGCAGCATACTTACGTTGCCCTCTTCACAACCTCCATAAGGAGATACTTGAAACTTGCATAATGGTGGTGATGCATTCATGTAACATAGTCCTAAGTCCTATTAAGATGTTCCTAAGTCTAGAGTGTGTTGAACACGTCATCTGGCTGTTTCAGGTTATGAATGGTTTTAGTCAGCTAGATTCGATTTATTGGACCGTTAAAAGACGCGTTTCAGCTGGTTTTTTTTTAAACAGGTCGTCTTCCACTTGTGAATGTAAAAGAACCCTGAACAACCTCTACTGATCAATGGGTTGGTAATCAGAAATGGCAAAACAAGTGTTTCGCAGGATTTGCTGGCAAAGGGGCAGGTGACAGATAAAATGTTTGGTTTTTTTCTCCTTTTGATTCCAAACGAAACTGGGAGTACAAAGTGCAGACTGGTTGATTTTGGCTTATTTTCTGTTGTTTGTGGTGTGCTCAGATGACTTTTATTTCTTTTTAAATGATATTTTGTGTTTGATTTTTGTGTGTGCGTTGCTGCCACACCTGAAAAAGCTGTTGATGGTAAATATTTTGGCTCTGGTTAATACCTGCAAGTGCTTTTAATCTGCATGTCATGGAAAATAATTTGTAGGCAATTTTGTGAACAACAATCACGTGTTTGTTTTTGAGCCAAAGTGAAACATTCTTTGTACAAAAAAAGAAATGCAGAGAAAATAGTTACCTACAAACCACAGGCTTTAGATTTCTCTTTAGAGTTCATCAAACTTCAGCACAAAAGGTTTTTTTTAACGTCCCTGCTATCTGTGCTGTTCTTCATTGTGTATAATTACAAAGTGCAATTTTTTGTTGTCATCGGTGGGATTCAGTTGGGTTTTTGAAGTCACTTTCTCTGTAATGGCCTCATGTTGATTGAGTCCTACGTAAACAACATCCCAGCCAATTAAGTGATCCAACATGTCATGTTGCTTGTGACCTGAGGGCTCAGGTCAGTTTGGGGACAGCTGTGGGAGTCAAACTGCCAGAGAGCTTGCGGCTTTGATTAGATCCCGCTGATTCACTGCTGTGATGACTCGGCTCTGCTACAGACGACATTAAGCTGCAAAAATGGCATCAATGCTTACAGGACCAATGACACGATATCAGTCCTGTTGTCTTTGTGTCGTGTCTTGAGCACTGTAATTGCACAGTGGTGGGATTTGTAGATTTAATCGAAATCCTATAAAGGTTAGAAAAGTCTGAAATGAGGCAGAATGATAGAATTTGCACATTCTGCTGCTCTTGGATATCATGTCAGCACTCAGAATGACTTGACCCACTGCAAACATCTATTAACACTGAAAAAAAGAATTGATTCAGTGTGTGAGTGATCAGAAGTTGTCTTCAGCACCTTCATTTCAAGTAAATAATACTTTTGGGATAATCTGTGTGGTTTTGTACTTTGACCAGCGAGACACATTAATAATATAGGATAGGAATAAGCAGTTTGTGTAATCTTCCACCATTTTGGGAACAAAGTTGAACTGATTGGGCCCAAACCGAGCTTGAGATCCGAGAGCTCTGTTCAGAGTAAAGACGACAAAATGTGCTTGTTCAAAATATGAGACAAATGAATGTTGATCAATAGTGCAAAGCACTTAAATTACATTTCCAGTTTTGTAAAAGTGGCAGCTGATCTTATTAACCAAACAGTTAATATATTAACAATAATGTTTGATCTTCATGTATGTGGCAACAAATTAAGCTGTAGAGGTTAATTAAAGTGTATAATCATAATTATGTAACACAGTAATTAGTGGAATCTGGAACAACATTTGTTCTGCTCATATATAATTGTGTTTTTAAGTAAATGTGTTTTAATATGTCCTGTCTGGATGTGATATGTTGTGTTCTAATTACAAATGCACGCAAAGACAGATTTCTGCCTTTTGCATGCAAAAGGAAGACAAAGTTTTTTTATTTCCTATTTTTACTGTATTCTAAAATAATATGATGGGATAACTGATGCCACAAACTGTAGCTTTGTCATATCAACTGTGCAAGTAAACCTTTAATCTCTTAATGAAGAATCACATTCAAAATTGTTTTCAGTTCACTTTAATGAACACACTCACACGTATACATACACAATCACACTTTCGGTTAGTGTATCAGACACAGAATACTGTACATGCCAATTTGCATAGGTGGTGTTGACATGTTTGCCCTGCTTTTATTTGGCAAGGATGTTGATTTGAAAAGAGGCAAAGGATTGTATTTGCATTGTGCATTGCTCTTCTCAGCCTAAACTGGTGTACTTTCAATGAGCTATCATCTATTACAGGCCGCTGAGAGGTGGTTCGCTCCAGTTGGTCTTCTTTACTGAGTTGGCAGGATTACGTCCAGGTGGGTCTTGATGTGGTCGATGCCGCGACTCAGTTGATCGCCAACGTGGGGGCGGAGGTATTGTTCGTACAGGCCCAGCACTGATGTACGAGCCTTGGCCGCCAGAGGAGCTCCCTCCTGAGCAAGGCCACTGCACAAATCAGGGAAGACAGATTGGTTAAAGAAATCTTCATGGTGAAAGGATTCATCACCTAGCTTTTGTTATATTTTCAGTAGACCTTGTGAGACATAAATAAGTTAATACTATTTCAAAGCAAATTAGAATTTGAAGTGGACACATTTCGTAACATTAACAGTTGAGAAGAGTTTTCCCTGAAACTGACAGTGAAACAACAACACAGGGTCTTTACTCACAGGGCAACCTTGATGAAGGCATGGAACTCAGGCTTGGTCTGCAGTTCCTCAAAGTAGTCTTTGGCAACCTGTCCACGCTCACTGTCACCGGCTTTCTCCACATAAGGAGCAGCGGCGGCCTGCAGCTTGCCGTAAGCAGTCAGCAGCCTCTGGTAGAACGCAGTTTTCATCTGATCATACTTTTCAATAAGTTCTGGCGATGGTGAGGCAATCTCACACAGGCTCATGGAGACTGGAATGAAATCAGAAGGGTAGGATTGTATTGTTAGAGCCAGTGTTCTGATGAGAATAAGTCAAAATATCACCCAGAGATGTATGAAAGAACTGTGTATGCAAATTCTGGCATTGGAAGAATAATCAAGGTTTGTGTGTGAATGTGCCTTAAGGCCAAATATAAGCTGCGTTGCATTTGTTTGGTTTCTCACTCTTGGTAATTGTGTCCAAAGTCAGATTTCTTTGACCAGTATTCACTGTGTAAAATGTTATTTAAACATCAGTCTTTAACTTTAGCGTGTCAACCACAGATAAAGCAGGGTAGGTGCCAGCCATGCAACAGAGATCATTTAATTATTGCAACACATGTGAATGCAATTAAAACATGTTAATTTTTAGAGTTTGCACAATGAGGAATGCAGTCTAAAAAATGGAACGCATTTACATTTATTTAAAGTCAGTTGGCTCTGTGTCGAAAATTTGTTGAAAATCAAATCCATAAACTGCAAGTGTTCAGATTGCATCGGTATTTTGCCTTACCCTGCAGGGCGAGGATCAGTGCCAGGGAATACTTTGTATTCATCTCTGAAACAAAAGATAAAAAGACCAACTTAAAATTGAACTCTCCTTTTAAGTGAATCCTTGTCCATATTTGACATTTTAACATTAGGAGTTGATCAAACTGCAGACAGTGACTGCAAAAATCAAATACCTAAATGTTTTATAAAATAGATGGTTAATGAAATCTGTTTCAGAAGAGAAGCCGCTGCATTAAGAAGAGTGATTACCTGCTGTTTTGTTGGATGTACAGATCCAAGAAGTGACAGTCTTCTCTGAAAGTGAGTTGTCTGTAACTCGGAGCTCACATCTGGACAGGATGATATAGGGGGGGACTGCAAACAAACGTCATCTGATGAGCATGCACACACCTACACACACACACACACACACACACACACACGCACACGTGCATGCACATGCACACACACACATGTTCACCTAAACAAAGTCCAGTGTACATGATATTCACTTTGTAAGTTTATCTGTATTCATATGGTGATGCACTTGGGGCCCCCCTGATACTGCATTAGTGGTGTGTTTGCAAGATTTCACAGTGCATGTTGTAACCGTCAGGTCTCCTATGGCAAAAAAACTTTTAAAGCAGCCCATGTGTTGCTACCTGCTGCACTAAAAGATACTGGTGAATAGATTAAATCTTGCTAATCAGCATTTATTTGACAGTAAGTCAGAATCACTTTATAATGTCTCAGGATTCAACCAGGACCTGTCTAGAGACTTTGTGCTGAACCCAGAGCAATGCATGCTGGAATTTCTGCCTTCACCTTTCACCCTTATAGACTGAGACAGACACCATGCTAGATAAAAAGAAAAAAACACACACACACAACAATATTTAATCAACGGTTTAATGGATTTTCTTTTTCTTCATTTTATGTCTATTTGTTTTTCCGTCTGTGTCCATCTGTCCTGCTTTTGATATTTTCGAAAATAGTAGTAATAATGATAAACTTTATTTAAATTGCACAGAGAAGACAAAATGACTTAATGACCACAGCAGCAGCAACAGTAATGAAAGGTCACTAAAAATACGAGGCTTATTTGTTGAAAAACTGCAAATTGTGCTGCGAATCTTGTCAATGAACCATATTACGTACAGTGTGTTGGTGAATCTACTCTCTGATAACGTAATTGTATTCATTGCTGCATTTAAATCTTCCCTCTTATGCTCTTCACCTCTCTCTTTGCCTTTTTGCAGGACAAGCTGGACCCATACAGCAACATCTACTATGGCTGCTGTTGATATAACATTTTATTATAAACTAGTTTGATTCTTCCTGTATTTGACTTAACCGCAAATACATGATCAGCTCAGCAATGAGTGGAAAGAATTGTGGATATGGAATGTGGTGAGAATATTAATTTATTGTCAGCTTTTCTTTATTTGTGAGGGGGTTGATGAGTTGGACACATTGCTTTTGATGGCATGTAATTGTCAATGGTGGTCTGTGGTGGTCTGGATGTGGTCAATGGTGGTCTGGATGTTCGCCCACACAAAGCTTTTGACATTAGAGGCTCATTCAGTGTAGCTGTCAGTCACTGGTTAGACGTGGTCGTCATAGTATGCAACAACAAAGCCCAGCGCTGTACCCTCAAAGACCTTGACTTTATCTTTGACTTCCCTATGACATGCAAAATTACACAAATGAGCACGAAGGTTCGCATAACATGCACACACAAACTCATCTATGTACACAAAAAAATATATATTTTAACAACTCTGATAACTGGCAATCATTTACAAAGATGTCCAACTTGCTTGCATTGATGAGCTGCAAGCAGACAATGAGCAGAGTCTCTGCAGTATTCCTGGAAGGTCAGGTGGCATTGGAGCCAAACGTTTGCCACATGCTGTAGAGGAGGATACGTTTCGATGCAACTGGAAACAAATAAAGCAAAACCGAGACTGAACATGTAGAATAATCCTTGAGATGACACTGAAAATAAGCTCTTTCATGCTCATCTGCCATGACCAAAAAAGAGAGAAACACAACTGTCAGCAGTTTATTTGTCACAATATTATTTTTTTTAAATCTCCTGATTTGATGTGAAATCTTCGTTTGAGTGACACGAGAGCTGCTGGTTGTTGGATTCACCCATTGCAGATAGTTATGCCATTTATTTCCCCCGTTACATGTTAGCTGTTGTACAATATCCAAGTTGAAACACATTACTTTTTAGAGCTGCAGATCCTGAAGTCTTTTCAAAATCAACATTCGCTGGGTTCGGTAACTGTCCAAGCGCCCTTTGGATCAGATATCTCAACCCATTTGGCGAGGACTGATATGTATACAGGCTAGTCAAAGTCTGTGTTCTGGCAGGAGAAATGTGGGTTTTGGGGAAGACGGGTGAAATAGATAAACATTTATCAGGCAAGCAAAGCATTTCTGTGGGCAGAGTCCACCACAAAATCAATTTAATGTTGTCAATACTTAGGCTCTGCGCTTGCTACATGTTCTCAATGGGAACAACTAAGCACTAATGTTCAGATTAGAGTTCACATCTAAGTTGCAGTTGCAAACCTGATCTCACAGCTGTCTAAACAGATGGGATCAAGGCTGTTCTCCGTTTTTAAATTGCCTGCACTGTGCTACAGTTACAGATGCGTGTGTGTGTCCCTGACATGACTGCAGCCTCCCATTGTGCACCAGAAAAGTTATATTTACTATTTCATAATATACATTTAATGGACACAAAAATATACTCAGTTTAACACTAAGCCATATTTAAATTCAAGTATTTAGGCATTTTGTTTAGCTTAGATTACAATTGTGTTAAAGTTTAAAACAGTGTATACTGTATGTTTGCATTTACTGTATGAATCTTGAAAATGATAGCGCCCTTTCATTTACTGTAAGAGCTTTCCGATGGCTTTTAGCCATTGCAGATAAGACGAAGCTTTGGATCAGGTTGCTTTTAGGATAGCCACATTAGGAAGTAGCTTTTCCTCCATATCCAACAGTTGAGGCACCAGCTGCTGACCTCTGTCACCCTGTTCTCTTCACAGGAACAGACCTCAAAGCACTGAGACAAATGGTGGATTATTAACTCAGCGTAAACAGTGACTTTAGCCCAAGAGTTGTGAAATGCCAGAAATGTAGTCATGTTGGCACTTGCCCTTTGGTACCAGCTATTAACGCAAATAAACTACTATCTATCGAATGCTGCTGGTTATTCTTTGATTAAGTGATCAACTTCAGTGCACATTAATTTAATAGTGACCCAAGTATAAATTAATTATTTGCTCCTTTCACTCACATTGTGATCAGTGATTGGCTTTTGACCTTTAGGAATTGATAGTGTTGTTTTTATTTAATGTGTCTGTAGATGTTATTTAGAAGCAGCAGAACTTTAGCAACAGAAAATATGCAAAGGAACCTGCACTTTTCACATCCATGGTTCATTTTTCAAGACCATAAATTTTATATCTTACAGGTTAGATCTAAAGTACTGTTCTCAATAAAGTAAATCTCATTAACATGTGACCTGGTTATCTACACATTATGTTTAGGGTTTTAGTGGCATGAAACACAGATGTGCCTGGGTTTGATGTAACACTGTCTGACCTCTGATTGCATGAGGAGACATGTTTAAATGATGGACAGCGTTTACATCTGAGTTTAGTCAAGACCTCTTTTATAGTTTTCCAACTTAAACCATTTTTATGTTTCAGATTTTCACCCCAAGTTGGTAATGGTTAAAGCCCAGGTTTTTCAACTCTTTATTTTAAACACTGTACATCTATTTAAATAGCTATATATTTAATTTATTGTAAATTTCTATTTTATATTTGACTTGCAGTACCTGTTTCATTTTCCTTTCACTTACTATGTTTATTGTGACCGTTATGCACCAAAATGCCAAGACAAATTCCTTTTATGTGGAAACCTACTTGGTATACTGTAAGTGTATCTTGTAAATCCTAATTTATTAATTCAAGAAAATAGGCATTTAATGTGAGAAAGTGCAATTCATCCTAAATGTATCGTATTTACAGTATATATGATGAAGGATGCAGCCCAAAGTGCCTAACAGGATAAGTTAACAATAAAAAAATAACAATGAGTTAAAATGAGTAAAAACAAAAAAGGTAGAAGATCTGAGTGTTCTTGTTGGGACGTAAAATTATAGGCGATCACCAATTCCTGAAAGATTCTGCAGCTATCTGAATTAATTGTAATTTTCTTAAAGACTTTGTAGGGAGACTAGTAAAAAGAGAGTTGCAACAATCATGTAATGTATCAGTGTTTCGGCATCGTTCTCGGGAAACATTGTCTTTTTGTTTTTGTGACCTTGTTAAAATGGCTAATGAATTTAAGATTTTATATTGTTAAGATGTGTGTATATATACACTAGAAAACTGATGCATCCTTTATTAACACTTATTATAGATGTTAACAAGATTTTTGAACTATGTAATAGATTTAAAAATATTTAGGAAGGAAATGAATTTCAGTGAATAATATAACATGGATACTGTCATTGACCAGAACTGTTCATTTATTGATATCAGACATATTAAACAGACTTTTATTCAGTACACTAAGTGCTTGTTATTTTCTTTACATTGACAAAATACTGATGCTAAGGCAGGATTTTTTTGAAAACATGTTTTATTTTCTGATGCCTTTATTGCACTTTTTCACGTTGTTTCTTCGAAAGGATCACACACAAATTAAGAAAAGGAACACACACACACACACACACACACACACACACACAACCTCTTCTTACAGAGAGGCAATGCAACCATTTTGCCTGGTCAGCAGATTAATGTGTCACGTGACGTGTCGGTGTCCCAACAGGAGAGGTCAGAGGTCAGAGGTGGGGAGGAGGAGGAGGAGCAGGGCAGGCTGGTAAACCGTCTACTTGGAGACTTCGGCTAACTTGGTCTTCAGCTTTTCAAACTGCTCCTGGATCCAGGTCCTGAGGGGAGGGAAGGCCGCGTGTTACACACAGTCACAGTGCGCACGTGCATAATATCTGCGAACGCGGCCTACTTGTTATTCTGTCTGTGTGTGTGTGTGTGTGTGTGTGTGTGTGTGTGTGTGTGTG
>JAVQJV010027965.1:0-11648 GCA_036024995.1 Gadopsis bispinosus | reverse complement strand
CAGTGATATTAGAACTTTAAAATGACCAATAGAATGTGTAAATCAATTCTAAATGCAACCACTGACCTATGAAAGAATAACTGATGTGCTTAATTGTTAGTGCGATCAATTAATTGTTGGATTTGCTCTTTTCATGAGTAAATTGCCTGACGTGTTATGGACATGTGAGGGAAAGGCATCAGTTAAAATGGCATCGCTAAACCAAGTTATAAATACCTAACCTATTTTTCATAGAAATAATGATAAAAGACTTTGGGTTTATTAAGTTGTAGCATTTTACACAGCAGCTTTACTGCTGAGATCTGGCCATACGCCAACATTGCTCTACATAGCCAGTGCTATATTGAGTTTTGCAGTGTCATGCTCAAGCTGTGTAACTTCTAATTAGAGGGAATATAAATCAGATTTAAAATCGTTCACTACGTGGGCTGGGTAACAGAAATGTGAGTCCAAGCAAAGAGGGGAAACGAGTAGAAACCAGAAGGAATCTGCAGGGTGCAGTTGGAGGAGCCAGTGGCTCCCAGCCTGGTAAAGGAGAAGGGGGAGGTGTGAATGGCTGTTCTGGGGAAGTAGTGAGACAGAGAGACCCTGAGGGAATCAATAACCACAGTGGACAATGGCAGACTGTGCAGCGGTGCCTGCCTGCCTGTTGCTGTCAGTTATGCTGGTGTGGCTGTTGGGCGGCAGCAGGGATGTTGACAACTTCTCCATCTCATCCACCGCCTTTCTCATTCTTTAATTAGGAACGACCTTGGTCGATAAATAAACGGCTCATTGACCTCGCTGTCACCGACGTACAAAGTTGGCTCGCTGCTTTGCACATCTTGTCATAGTAAAATAGACCCTTTCATGGCAGGGGATGTGTAATGGTGAGCGATTGAGCCACTAATGGCATTATATTAGTCCAAGTGGCGCTGTATTATGCCTCTGTAGTTAATGGCTAACTGCACGCATGGCTCATTCAAGTTAGAACAGTAAGTTCCATCGTTTTCTCTCTCTCTATGACTCCATGTTTAATGCTCTAATGTTGCTTTATTTGGCTTTGTAAATTATCCAGAACGGCAGTGGCTTGTCTGTTCAAACTGGTTAATTGATGGGATGGAAATGTTTCCTGATTCCTTGGCTGTGCTATGATGGACTTAAAGTGGTCATTCATTGATCTTGTTGCTTTGAGGAACGCGCACGCACACTGCTGCACACTGTGTGGTGGATCTGTGTGTCTCGAGAGCTCTAAAGATGGATTATGGTTCACTTAAGCTGCTGTTTTTGTGGATGTGGCGTTCTTGATGTGAACTCAGTTTCGAGCGGAGGAGGTATTCCTTGGTGAATAATCACCCGGGATAATTGTATTATTACTTAAGCAAACATTTCTTATGCTCATATCATCCATCATCATCTATACTGCTCATCCTCAGAGGGTTGCAAGGGGTGGTCTGGAGCCGGTCCCAGCTGACATCGGTCGAGCAGTGGGGGTTACACCCTGGACCGCCTGGACACATTAGAACGTTTGCACGCACGGTCACATCTATGGGCGATTTAGAATCATCAGTTCCCCTAACCTGCATGTCTTTGTATGGTGGGATACCTGCCAATAAATTTGCGAGTGATTGCATTTGAAGGTTGGATTGTTTTTGATTTTAATGATCAGCGACCCTTTTGTTTATACTGGGGTCCCGAATTGCAAAGTAACGAAACAGCCCCCTGTTCATGTTACAAGAAGTATTAAATGCATCGCATTTGATGAGGTTTTGACCTGTGCGGGACTAAAGAGGTTTTGACTCCTCTCGGCCTGTTATGGTCTGCAGGCCTCAGACAGCGCAGAGTGAAATGTTGTCCCGTGTTTGTCCCACTCTCCTCTGTGCTTGTAATTACCTCTCCACCATGATCCCTTAATACCTCCAAGTGGGCAAAGACACCTCCAGGGTGTCCGTGAGTGTGTGTGCGTGAAAGTGCATGAGCCCGTGCCTGCCCATTCCCGTGTGAGTTGAGGCGTGTGTTTGTGTGTACGTAGGACTTCGTGTGCATGTGCAGGAGTCCTCTGGGGCTTTTTGCGCGCTAGATAAATAATGATGAATTACAGATTGATTACCCAAGAGTGAAAGCTCTGGTGTTAAACTTATTTAGAAAGGCTGCAACCTGTGAGCTGTGTGTGTTTGTGCGCACACAACGCCCTTAGCGCCTGCTTTGCTCATAATTAACGGAGTAATATTTCTGGGTCATAAACATAAGGTTTGTCAGCGTGGGTTTTTAAATTATATTGATTGGATATAGTTTGTGTGCTCAAGGCGAGGCAGCAGTTTTACAGAGCATCAATATTTTACCTGTATACTTCCCATAGACACGTTGAGTGGGTAGTCGAATTGATGTAGCTTTTACAGCCCTTGCAGAGTAATAACCTATGTCGACCTGCATTTTGCAACATGAGAAATGTGTTGTTTTTATGTTCAGACACATTGGTGAATGGCACAATTGAGCTCAAGAGTCTTTTTTTTTTTTTTTTTTTAAAGTAACACAGTTATAAGCTTAAGTAGAAGAGGCGATTCATGAGAAATGCCCTCTCTAACTGTAAACACATGCTGCTATAGCTGCCACAGTTCTGCACCGACTGGCCGTAGCCGATTGTGACTTGTTGCAGAAATCAATTACCTTTTTACAACTTTGCACAACTAATGCCGCGTCCACGTCAAATGGGATGGATGGTAGAAATGGAGAAGATGCCCATGTTAACTTTAGACAGTCGTATGATGGTTGTGCAATGACAACACAACACCATATCCATTACCTTTCGGTTTAATTACATACAACAGCGGCCTTTAGCTGATGTGAGGCATCCATTTTTGTTTTGTTTCCGGGCACTTCGATATTAGTAAGTGCCACCTTCGTCACCTGTGGTCATGAGCTTTGTGTAATATCTGAAAGAACAAGATGGCGAATACCCAAAGTAAGTTTCCTTCACAGGTTGTTCAGGGTCGCTCTTAGTTTCAGGGTGAGGACCTGGGACAGCTGGAAGGAAGTCGGCGTACAACCGTTGCTCCTTCATGTTAAACAGGGGCCAGTTGAGGTGATTTGGACATCTGATTAGGATGTCTCCCAGACACCTCCCTCTGGAGGTATTCTTTGAACTCTCAACTAGGAGAAGATCCCTGAGCCAGCCCAGAACACACTGGAGGGATTACAAAACCCTATCTGGCCTGGGAAAACCTCCGAATCCTCCAGGCGGAGCTGGAGGACGTTGCCTCGCCTGCTGCCACTGCTGATAAAGATGGATGGACGGATAACACCACACTCCCTCTTTGAGCTGTTGCCTCTGAACTTTGTCCAGGAGGCTATTTTTGATCTGATGGTCTCCTTTAAGATTAAACTGAACTTTTTATTTGACACTTCCAAGCAATCAGTTTAATTTGCAAGAGTAAGCAGTGTGTATTTTGTGTCTCACTCGTTTGAATGAATGGCGTGTGCTATTTGTTTTACTTTTAATTGTTGAGCAATACAGGTGTCCCGTCCCGCATGGTACATTATGCTGAAAGCCTGCATCCACATTGCATATCTGGCATATTTCCCAGCATAGGACTCCCATACCCTTTTCCAACAGTTCAACATTTCTTAAATCCCCAACCCCTCACCTGCATCCACCACTGGACAAACGAGACATTTAGCACAGTTCAGTGTTGTGCTTCCCCCATTTAGTGCCCTCCTGCTTCAACAACAGAATGTAATCTGCACAGAGGGCATTTATGTTTCCTTTTAGCACAATAAATACATCCACTCATTATTTGTAAGTATTCCCATGTAATATTGGTCTATACTTTTAAGAAGAAAAGCTTAATGGTTCTTTGAGGCATGATGCGACTTTACATCTAGGGCTCATAAAAGGTTCCGTGATGTGCCAAATGCGTCTGACTGCTGATTTGCCGATTTTCATACAATTCTTGCCAATTTCTCCAATTGCCATTGGGGCACTATTATCTACACCATTGCAACATGTGGTAAACGGTGTTCGCACCATGGGGAGTGAATGCTGTAAAATGGCCTCATCTCTTATGATCATACGGAGCGATCATCAGACCTCATTGCTCCCTGAAATGCTTCACATATTACAGATTCACCATCATCAACAGTTAGCGACTGTGGATTGAAATGATCCGTTGACTTGCTGGCTCATTTTAAATTTCCATTGTACAGAATAGCTGGTTTTGGGCTCATCGCTCCAGGATACGCACCTCTTATCCAATTGCATTTTGGATATAAGTGGTTTTCACATATGGCCGCTTTATAAACACCTGCTTATAAGACTCAGACAATCGGAGAAGTACTGTGTAAAGTCATATTATTTTGCTTCTGCGATTTGTGCTATTTAATAACCATCCCATTAATGTTTTTCAGTCCCCAGGTGCACTTTGGCACGTAACACCTTGCCAACAATTTGTTCATGCTTGGCATGGGTTTCATTTCTGATCTGTTCCTCTTGCCAAATCAAACAATTTGCCGTTTTCGTAGCCAGTGCACCTGTAAATTGGGCCCTCCGTGGCCTCTTTGAAACTCTTGTTGGCTCACGTTGCTTTGAAAAGGGACATAAAAGTAGTTAATGTCAAAGCTCTTTTTATCAAACCCATACTTCTGACTGGCATTTGTAATAGTGATTTACTTACTTCAAAGTTGAAAATCCCTCTTTCATGTGGCGTTTCCTTAATTTGGTCCACGTCTTGCACATCAACCACTCGGTGTGTGTGTGTGTGTGTGTTTGTGAACTGAGTAGGTGTTGTAACATTTACATTTATACCCCTTGTGCTCAATAAGGCAAAAAGTCAATTTTCTTCAATAAATGCTGTTATTCACTGAAGCCAGCTATTTCATTCTTTATAGGACAGTGGGCAGTCCAACCTCCCTCAAGCCTTTTCTCTTCATTGAAGCAGTACAAATGACACTTGGGAAATGGTGATGGAGAAATATAAAACAGAAGCAGGAGGCAATATCGTCCATGAAGAGAGAAGAATGATAGCTGTGTTGTAGATACCCCAGGGCCCAAGCTGATAAAAGACCAAAGACCCATGAGAACCTTACAAACTCCCTGGGACTCCATGACCACCACCTCCATGATGCTGCCTCTGATTATTTCTAACTTACTGCAATGATTGATAGCTCTGCTGAAGACGGATGTTTTCAGGAGCTTTTGGATGTTTGAACAAACTGAGTGCCAACAACATTGAACTAGCAGAGTGATTATTCCATTAGTATCTAAAAAAGAATGAAATTATATAGATGCATTTTTGCAACTCCTGTATAACACTACAGAATTTGTAGATCAATGTGTAAATATAATTTACCCATATTCTGAATAGTGAGTACTACAGTGTGTCATATACTGTTGTGACCCCATTTGAAGCCCTGGTAGTGGCGTCTTGTAACTTAATTTAATTTAAACCAGACCAGACAGTCAGGTGTGTGTCAGGTAGCAGAGCGCTTGTCAGAATGTGTATAATGTAATGGAATGAGTCTGTGAATTAAGACTCTCGCTGTTTGATGAATTGCAAGAGAATCGCAAGGACAGTAAGAGGTTGGCGTCCTGCTGCTCTGTCAGGCCAGAGTAAAGAGGGGTGAGGGATCTTCATGCTTGTCACTGTGCTTGCTAGCTTTCCACAGCCTACGGAGTGTGTGAGGTGACCGCTGAGAGCTCCCGTTAGGCTTCTTCAGTGATGGCTGAACTTAGCCTGCATGAGAAGAGAGCCGTCTAGGATGTGCACGCATAGGGGAGGAGGATTGCCGGATGGAAAATGAATAGCACAACATGAGGAAAGACGTAATGGTTTGGAATTATTAGTTCCCACATCTAATGAATATAGCACACAAATGTGTTTAGCAGCACCATTACTGGCCTAATCTAGTCCATAAATTAAATGTGGATTTAGGCAATCATAAAATCAAGTGTGACCTTCTCTAATCTCATCACCTTACTCAAGGTTGCAGCTTAAAACAGGGGAAATAGTAAGTGATAAGACAGGATGAATATACGTAGAAAGCTTAGCTAACTAATATAATAACTGTATTGGCCCAAACCCCCATTATCAAGCTTTGAATCTTGATGTTGCTCCGGATACCTGTGAAATTAGCTCCTGCATTGTCTGTCCTCCGTGCGGTTCCTGTGGTTGCCATGGTCACATGGCGAGCCGCGGTGGTGGAAAATAACCATGTGCATCCGTGCTGACATCGCAAACAATGGAGGCAGCAGCAACAATGGCCAGCCTCATCCTTCAAGCTCACGTTTACCCAAACCGACCCGACCCTTAATTGGTCAGTTTTTCACTGAGGCGGCCATTATTCCCCTGCTTTCCTAATACTTTTCTGACTTTTGTGTGCAAACTACAGCCAAAAGGGGGGCAAAAAAAAAAAAAAGTTTATCCCTGATTTGCATTTCACAGAATCAGTTGTGTCGGTTTTTTGTCAAATCAGTGCCGTATGATTTGAGTGCAGAATCCGTGTCATTGAGGGAAGAATTAATGTGATTATATTGGCAGAAAACAAATGCCCTATGTCAGTATGTTTCCACGTTCAGACTGCGAGGCTCGCTCCCTGCCAACTTTATAGTGCTGCCAACTGAACAGGAACATATCATTGTCGGCTTTTTATCATAACGATTGCAAACAACAGGGCATTTAGTGCTCTCCGCCTTTAAATATATAATTATTTTTTACCTCTGAATACACGTTTACATCTCACTGGCCAATTTAACTTTCATTGTTAATTTGGCACTTGGCTCGGACTTGCTGGGCCGCGATGCTTTCAGATTAGCCGTGACAGTTATGCTAATGCCAGCTTGGCACTTGTTCTTTTTTTACGCCGAGGCCTAAACTATCAGTCAGAAAAAGACTGTTAAATTGAATTAATTGTGTGGGGGGGGGCAATTACAGTGCACTGCAGAACAAGAGAGCTGTGACAAACATTGTGTGTAATCTGACCGTAAGGCCAGAATTCACATTTGATATTTGTAGCAGGTTTCAGTGCAGATTAATACACACATTCCCTCACATGCCCCCCGCTCACACACACACACGCAGACTGTCGCATGGCTCTATCCCCAGGGAGACGTGCACTGCCTTGAAGTCTGCTGCACCACCAATCACAATCTTCCAAGGCTCCGAGAACAGAACGACTGCACCCTGCTGTATCTAAATATCAGTGCCACTGTTGAAGCTGTGTGTGTGTGTGTGTGTGTGTGTGTGTGTGTGTGTGTGTGTGTGTCTCAGTCACACAGATCCTGCCTTATAGTGGACCTGACGAATGATTCATTATTTTCCCTAGATTTTGGTTGGTTCTTCTTTTTATGATCACCCTAGACATCACAGAAAATGCAACCTAGCCGCCGCTTGGCCAGTCGCACTGGAGACAAGCACAAGGATATATTTACACCATGCTGGATATCAAGATGCACGTGCACATATCATATATATATATATATATACATCTGCAATGAGGCTTGCTGGCATCATCTTCCCATGCTCGGATCACAACACGGGAGATTCTCGTTACGACGCGATGCAGAGGAGAGTGACAGGAATGAAAGGAATCAAAGTGGGGGAGGGGGAGTGGTGAGACAGACAAAATGAGAGGGAGTGGAAGGAGAGAGGTGAAACACAGGAGAGGAGAAGAGAGAGTGGAGCAGAGGGTGGCTGAAGGGGGAGAAGAAGCACTCTGACTAAGCAGCAATAGGCTGCATACCGACTGGCTTCTCAGATTGATTTATAAATGTGAGCTGACAGCTGAAGACGAGTGAAAACAAACTTTTTGGTTTTGCTGCCAACACTCGTCAGAGGCTTGCAGGCATATTATTCACTGTCATGTGATGCAAGTTGTAACAGTGATTCTGGCTCCCAGTGGATTTGTCTATGAAGTCTAAGAAAAATGAGTTTATATGGAATTCATGATTTGATTTGATTCTTTTTCATACATAAGCTCTTTTGTTGTTATTCAGAATAGTCTAATACCAGACTGGAGTTACCGCATATAAGACTGAACTCAAACCATAGAACCGAAGATACGTCGCCGTTTTATTTCTCAACTCAAAAATTTGCAACTTTTGGAAAATGTCTACTTTTTTAAAGTAGGAAATAGTTAGGTTTCCATCCATATGTAATGCAAACTTTGTCCCAAATTTCCAGAAAAATCTAAGGAAATCGAATTACTGGACATTTCCGTCCACTACGGGAGGCATGTTGAGAGGAACAGCTGGTGGCGCCGATTCTCTAGTCAGCTGCCATTAAACCACTGTGCAAGATCTGGGCGCCGCGAGGTGACATAATTAAAAGAGTGCTAGTCAAATCAGTGGAAAGCCATGTGATGGAAATATGGAATGGTTACAGTCTCCTCATCGCTCCACACAGATGTGATGTTTTCATCTGCCGCCAATCTTCGTCTAAGCCTAACGTAAAAACATTTTGCGATACTTAGCTCACCAGGTTAATGCACATCTATGACTCGTGATTGGCCGATTGGCACGCTCATAGCAAGAGAAAGAGGATTTTCATAGCAAATTACATTGCCAACACAATCCCGGTTAGCGTGTACCAGCAGGATATTTTTATCCGCTAACTTGTCTACCTTGTAGATCCATATGAGAGCTTAGAGAGCGTTAACATAATGCCATTTATTTCAAGTATTGCCTCTACCTATCATTATAAAAGCTACAAAGAAAGTTGCCATGCAAACATTTGACTCACTTCAGCCAAGTGGTGTTACATGTAGAGTGCATGCTTTACCCAACAAATATCAACTGCCTTTACTCACCCCTCCAGCCTGGACACGCACACACACACTCCCTCTTACACTGCCTCCTGCTCTTCCCCCTTCTCTCCCTCTCTCCCTTCCTCCCTCTCTCCGGGAGACTGATGCAGTGGCTGATTGTGTGGGAAGTTCCTCTGTCATCGTTAGCGGTGTTGGAGGCACTTTCCGGAGGCCACATTAGGAGTTGCTTATGAACTCCCCTTTTGCGTCGTCCAGTCATGAAGAACACGCAGCGAGGGGTCAGCGGTACACTCATCTTAGTCAAGGAACACGTCAATGTGGGTCAAGGACTGCCGCCAGGAAGCTGGCATGGGTTATTTCCACAATGCATTTGTCAGTATGTACCACACACTCGTATGTCCTTACAAGGAGGCACACTTTTTTTTTATTTTTTTTTTAAGATAGACTCAAGCAGGTTTCGAGATTAAACCCAGGCTGCAGAGGTGCCACTGGTTTGAATCAACCAGCGTAACAGGCAACCAATCAGCAGCCTGCCTTGTACCGAGCCATTCCTTTCTTTAAACTGGGAAGCAGCAAGTCATTAGGGGCAACGGGCAGAATGAACAGCTATGCATCAGCGAGGATGGAAAATGTTACGGAGAAAGGTTACCTGCTCATGCGGTGGGTTCTCTTTATTGATTTATTCACCAAAGACAACTTTTATTGGCATTTGGCTTTTGCATGGGTGCTAATATCAAACCCTGCACAGAGGGCTGGGACTATGATGTCACCTTTTAAACCACACTACAATTTGTTTTAATGCTGTAAAATGTAGGCAATGAGTAACTCTCTTTGAACAACAACCACTAAGGTGCCCTTGAGCAAGGCAATGTGCATCCAGCTGCGCAAGAGGACTGTAGCCGTACTGTGCCACCGTAAGGTATGAAAGCAAATCGGTGTGCTGCTGAACCAGCAACAAAATGACCCGGACTGTGCAAAGCGAGTGTTGGACTTCAGAGGAAGCGGGGGAGAAAGGGAACAAGGACGCGCTGAAGAGAGATTACATCAAGATCTGATCGTGAACTCCGCGTGCTTCACTCAGATCGCTCTCGCAGACCAAATGGAAAAGCATCTGCGCAATCACCGCCGGTCTCTACAGCTCAGCCACTCGGAGCAGTCATCATTATGCAGGACGAAACCACAGACACCTTTAAAGTGTTGCATGAAATAAACCAAACTGTCCTTCAAAGCGTCATTTGCCCACTGCAAGCCATACATCACTTGGCAACAGAATATTAAACCGCAATAGAGAGAGAGAAAGGAATGACAGCGGTAACCATATATACCTTGATATTGGAGATTATACGACTGTGGGCTTTCCGCGGTGAAAAGATGAGCTGTGTGCGCACAATCGCAAACAACTGCATATGCCATGCTTCTATATTTAGATGAATCTGCCCCGCTTGACATATCAGAAGGAATTACACAGAAATATAAAGGGCACTTGCAGACTCATCTTATTGAGCTTGTAGTAACAGTCGGCTGTGGCTATAATGTGAAGGTCAAAACAAAAGGGGAAGAACAGCAGGAGGCCTATATGATATAGGCATCATAATAACATCAACATAAACCTCTGCGTGGGTGAGCAAACACCTCCTGAGTGGGGTTTCCCCCCCCATCACAGTCGGGTCTCCCAACGGAATTCAGAAGACAAATATTACGGAATGTCACAGTATTTGTTGATGAATACGAGATGTTTATTGAAGCATCAATACTGTCAAAATAAGGCCCATCTAATGCCGGCGTGCACGTGTTTGGAAGTGCGTATCAGGTGGGCGCTCAAATATCCCAAAATGTTTTTCCACCGGGCGATAGTAAGAGCTGTTACCTGAGAGCCCCAGCAGGGGGAGTGCTTGGCTTTTGGAGTTGTATTTTAGAAAACTCAACTTACTCCAGATGCCAACTACTCCCCTTTTCGTGAATTCAGTTCGTCAATCAATGGTTATTTACTGAACAGCGTGGTGAGCTAGCTTCCCTTTGCCCGTGCTAACCGCGCTGGCACCCTCGTGGAAACCGGCAACTTCAGTGAAACACCATCAGTAGCTGTTGTTGAAATGCGTTAGTGTGTTTACTGGACAGAAAGAGGAGTAATTTCTTCTTCTACCAATTCATATTTTTATATTAATAATGGAGCAAAAATGTGGTTTAATGCGAAAAACACACAGGAAATGGTCGCCCGACCCGGCAGCTTACACATGTAACATGTTGCATTTGTATTTGCTGTTGTGCGTGCGCTGTACACTTACACCTTTCCGTGTGAAATGTATCCACGGGTGCCGTCTGTAATGTGTGTGTGCGTAATGTGGTTCCGGAGAGTACGGCTTCAGATAGACAGAGGTGCTCTGAATGGGGAGAAGTGAGCGTTTTAGAGCCAAAGCTCGGCACGTCAAGGAGATTAATGCGCTGCTATTGTCTCCGGCTCTCATCAGAACACTTTTATCTGCAGAAAATGACAGAGCTTGCACTTTTCATTATGTACGTTAGCTAGCAAGCTGTGCTCCACAACCCCCCTCCCTCCTCTCCCTTTTAGAAAGGATTGCTTTTGGGGGTGAACGTGAATTTGTGTGTGTAGGATGGTGTGTCAGACGCAAAGAGAGGGGGAAGGAGTGTGTGTGTGTGTGTGTGTGCACCCAGGCCTCATTTGTATGACCTACTTGTCAATCTTGACTTCTGAATAAAATCCGACACAATAATTGATGTTTTATGTCTCGCAAACACGGATATGGAGAATATGGATTACTCTGGAGACGGCATTGATTGTCTAAAGTGTCTCTGAAAAAAAATGGGATGACAACTGCAGAACCAGCATGTGCCGGTGTCTTCATTCGCTGGGGGGGGGGGGGGGGGGGGGGGGGGGGGGGGGGGGGGGGGGG
>JAVQJV010027951.1:0-12625 GCA_036024995.1 Gadopsis bispinosus | reverse complement strand
CTTGAAATTTTGATAAACATGACGGTGACATTGTCTTTTGGTTTAAGATCCAAGTGCAATGAATGCCTTCACTTCACTGATAGCCAAAAGGAAAGATGTGACTGGTCATTGTCCAATTTAGAAAGTGATGTGTTGGAATACTAACTGATCAACAGTTGTTTAAATCAAAAACATGTCTCTGATTTATGCATGTTGACTCTTTACATTATAGAAACTTATCCAGTGCTGCTCATACTATTTGAACTACAAACTAAATATTCCTTGGATATTAAAATTATTATTCCTCTCCAGATGCCACTGAAACCAGGAACAGAGATTGAACTCAATTCTTGTAGCATGTCACTGTGTTGTTACCCACAGCTGCTGTCTCATACATTTTTATTTTACCCATTATAGTTACTGTCACACAAAAAAAAAAAACTCTTTCAAACAAACAAGTTTTATGAAACTTGAGATGCAGAGCCCCATGCAGGTTTAAAGGACATTAGGTTTAAAGATAATTAATTGAAATATGAAAAGGTACATTATGTTTCTGTATCTCACAGTACTGGAATGATTATTACCTCCAGTGGAATACATCAGCGTATCCGGGTGTGACCAATGTGAGATTTCCTGACCATCTCATTTGGAAGCCCGACATTTTGCTGTATAACAGGTAAGCACAGATCTGCAGGATGCTGCGCTGTAATTGGATAGGCATGGTTTCAGACTCAGCATGCATTGGCCTCTCCACAGTATAATTGGTGGGTGGGGGTCCTCTCAGAGGCATGATGCATTTCTGGATTTTTGTGTTCCAGGAGTCAAAAACAAGATTGTTAAAAGGACACTGACTGTGATATTAGACACTATGTTTGAATTTTCTGAAACAAAAGGAAAAGTTTGTTTTGGCTCTGATCTGTGTGTGTAAGATGTGTAATTACAAAAACCATTGGCCTCATGAAAGAACCACAGCACTACAAAGAATAATTCTTACATGGCATGCACAAGGGATTTAATTAGTGGCTGTCACAGGAGTACGATGTACCGAAGGCTGGGAAGGGACCCAAAAGCAGACAGGAGCAGTTCAGTAAGCAAATGCGGATAATGCAGGTATACAGGCAGGCAGGAAAACAGGTAAGTCCAAGTCCGGCGACACGAGCACGAGGAACACCCACAGGGACAAAACAGGAACACGGAAACTAAACAGGGACCACTAAACAGTAGTTCAGACAGTGGTGTAAACAGGAGCACTCGACAAAAGTCAACGGAAAGGATATATAATGTGTATATTTAATAAAAGGGACTAACGGGGGAATCAGGAGCAGGTGAACACTAGAAAACAGGTGACCCTAATCAAAGCTGGCAGGCAAAGAACAAAGACAGGAAGCAAAACGAGAACATACACATAAGAGCATAGACTACCAAAATAAAACAGAAAATGAACCTAGAGCATAGAACGGGATGTTACAGTGGCACACATATTTTCTGGATTTAGAATAGTTGGTATAGAATATTTAGAATATTTTTGGTATAAAACCTTAAATTCTTAGACTTAAGACTTAATAATTAAATTTCTCGTGAATTAATTTGGATTTAAAATATGGCACTAAATTCAACTCAAGTGAAATTTGGAATAATTAAATACAACTTTCACCATGAGCATCTCCCATTTTTAAGGGCTGCTTAGCTTGGAAGTTGGTTTTTGGCCTCTAACTTTGTGTCATTTTTGGGTCCCCTAATTCCACTACTGACACTGCTAAATGTGCTATGTTTTTATGTGCTGATTTCTTAGATCTGTCGAGTGAAAGAATTGCTTGCATGAAGCCCAATAAACATCTAGTTATTCTGTGAGATTATACATAATTCTTTTAGTTATGTATCAACTAAAAATGGGCCAAAGTTGTCAGTTATTAGGCACTGTGTACTAGTTTTAAAGAAGAAAAAAAAAACACCTTAATGAAATAAATATATTCAGAAGGTTACATGTCAGAATATGCTGTAACATTCAGGCTTCTGCTCTTCATGAAGTCTGCACTCTGCAGACCATCGGACCGCATGCTGTCATAGGACTCATTCAGAATATCGTGCAGAGAGAGATCCACAACATGACAATAAAAAATCAATAAAACCCCACTGTTCTGCAAAACAAACTTCAACCTCCTTCCTTTTTAGAACAACTAAAAACACATGGATATATCTTGATTATAAGCATTTACTTCTGATACAAGCTTGGAAGAGCAATATGTATGAAGTTAATGTATTTCTTTATTCAGGAAAGGTTAAACAGAAATGTTGCTATACATTCAATAATCTTGCACTGATACGTCTCGTGCTGTTAGGTAAGCTGGTTTTCAGACAGGAACATTACAATTCAAGGTCAGTGGTGCTCTGCAGTTTAAATATATGCAGTCTAGAAGAGCTCCTATGAGCAATAAATCATTTAGACAAATGAATAAACTTGTATACGAAACACGGGAGAAAAAGCATTTTATTATAAGTCCCTAATGGAAAATGCTATAAAGATCACCATTAATCAATCTTTAAAAGATAGATCTGAACAAATTACATTAGAGGCACTCCACTCCCCCTTCAACTAATGAGGGAAAAGGCATTGTGCATCATTCGTCATTGTCCACTGAGTAAAGCCTTGATTTGAGTCTCTTTGAATTAGATGCTGCTGCAGGTAAATTTTTATTTTCTTTTTCATGCAACTCTTTCAACTTCAGCTCAACCATGCCTCAACCTCTGGGGAGTTCATTTAGAGGCAGTGAATTGTGGATAGCAGGGGAGAATGAGGGTAACCACTGAATGACCATCTCCAGGGAATTGTGCCGTGTACCTGCTGCAATAATGAGTTAGAGAAATATTCGTATTTTCCCACCACATCTGTTCCACCCCTTGCTGCTTGTGGCTCATCCAAATTGGTGTTGCATCCTTATAATTAATAGCGGTTCTTGCAAAGGTTACGTCAAGTGTATGAATTTATTCAAATGTCTTCCACTGAAGCTGCACTTTGGTTGCAGACAACTCAGCAGTAAATACTGATGTAACTCCATGTTGTCCACAGTGCAGATGAAAGATTTGATGCTACATTCCACACCAACATTTTGGTCAACTCCTCTGGCTCCTGTTCCTACTTACCTCCAGGTAAGAGTCACTCACATTTCAGTAACAGATCAATCCAGATGTTTACTCATTGGAAATGTTAGATGTCGTTGGATCATTTCCCCATCCTCTGCTATTTCTTTTTACACATAAAAATATTTCAAAGTAATCACAGATGCTGCTTGTTTTGGTGAGACGCCTGATTCACAGCTAAACTTCCAGAAGCAGCAATGTAAAGACTTTCTTTGAAATGAAATCAAATGGAAGGCATGCTGTTTTTAAACAACGCAGATAACTAAACCTTATATTCTACCTCTTAACTACAGAAGGAATGAGGGGGTGAGAGTGCACATGGGAATTAAATATGTGAAAATTATATTTACTGTGATGTAAAGCATCTGTTTTATAGTACATCATACATTTATAGTTAGAGCTTTCAAACAAGTGGGAAGAACTCACGTCCTTTATGATTTTCTGTAGCACTCGTAATGAGACTTAATAAAACATAATAAGACTGCTATTTTTCTTTTGATTTTTTCTGTAGGTCAGAAATCCTGTGTTCTACTTTGAGAAACCAAAAGGGAGACATTTATATTTTTACTTTATTCGTATTTGTTTTTTGATTTCCCGATGGCGCCCCCTATTCTTTGTATTAATTCATGCCGTTAGTCCTCCGTCTGCATAGATGGAGAACGTGTTTCCATACAGCCAATCAAATTGCCTCATTTTAACCATATTTACATAAAGCAGTGCAGTAACATCAGCGTTATGCAGTTAAAGTTACACTGACTAATAGCCAGACTGCTACATGACACGAGATCCTTTGAACGACACCCGACATTAGCTTCATCCCGTTAAAGCCTCCGTCTTAACTAACTTACAAAGATGAGCACACGTCTTGTGCTGCACCTCAGCTTGCAAACATTCACTGGGGAAAAGTGCAACGCTGAGAGAACATACTTATGTGCAGGGAACGCTACTGGATTTATGTAGTGAACTTAATTGACCATATTGGGTAAATAAAGAATAGAATCAATCTTGATTTCCATGTCTCTAATGTTATAATAATGTATATTTATATATGCTGTGGCAAGATGTATGCAACACCTAGAACCTGTCTGTCCTACTAGAGGCAGATATTAGCTGGCTGCAGGCAATTTAAATATCTGCACGGCTTCTCCTTACTCTGATGAAGGCACCCTTTGTGTAAAAACATTAGTTGCTGCACCTTATTAGGGACTCTAACTATAACTGTGTGCTCCAGATCTTGCCTCATTGACCTCCCTGTTGACATACCCGTTTTTAGCTTCGAGTTTCTGGTGTGAACAGATTCCTTTAACCTTTCTGTATAGTAGTGAGAGGCAAATAGCAGCTCATTGGCTGCTCAAAGTTTTCCCTTTTGTAGTTTGCCTCAAACCTTTTGCCTGATGTTATATAAATCGAAACAAACCAGATTTCAGGGGCAACAACAATGATGAGATATCATTATTTTATCATGGCTTAACAATATGCAAATATCATTAAACACAATCAATAACTTACAGTCTTTTATTCATTGTCATCTTTTCATGAATGTTATAAATTAAATAATTTAAATAATGGTTTTAATTCCTGTCAGAGGTGCATTTATCAAACAGACACAATCCTCCTTGAAATTTAATTTTATAAAATTTGTACTCAGCAAGCTCCCACCGTTATGCTGCATAAGCATGATAAGCTGCATAAAATTTTGCTGTATTTTCTTTTGGGGAGTTTCACTATGGTTTAGTGAGACAACAGCAGCTGCTGCTGCTCATGAATAGGAGCTTTGAATTAACTCCCTAAAGCTATTAGCAAAATCCTAAGGGGTTTGTTTTTACCTTCACTGGGGTTTGTTTTCTTTTAGCTTCACCGTTGGCCTTTTTATTTCACATCTTGGCAGAAATGTATCTAAAATGCTGGTTGATTTTGTAAAAATGTTAATATTTTGGGAAATATACATATTCGCTTGATATCACTCTTATGTCTGTACGGTAAATATGAACCTACAGCCAGAAGTCGCTTGGCTTAGATTAGCATAAAAATACAGAGGTGTAACAGCCAACCTGCTCTGCCCAAAGGTAAGAATAAAGCTAATTTCTTCTGGTTTGATTGCGTCTGTCACAAGCAAATTGCCTCGAAACTTTGTTCCAAATGAACCCTCATCAAATGCCATACTTGCGCAAAATAGTCATTCATCGCTTGAGTTCAAGAGAACTGCATCAAATGTCTAAAACTAAATGCAGATATGACCTGGACAGCCGTTCTAAATCGTTTGAGTTTCCTGATAACTGAGGATTTTTGCCGTAAATAGGAGTCATTTTATTTGTTTGCTCCCCATCTCTGTTCCTTCCCTGCTGAGGTTTATCATCTTCATGGCACTGAGAGAGTGGAGAGACCTTGTTTACTGCCGACGTCTCATATCTTTCTTAAATATGGATGGAAATGAGTTTGGTGCCTGCCTCTCCTGAAGGATTACTGGCCACTTTCATCTCATTGTCAAATTGGATTTTTTTACTCTCGTTAGGATGGATGGCGCATGGACTCCATATGTTGTCGGAGTAAAACTTCTCTTGCTGCCTCTCTAACTGTTGGGCTGCTCTTTTCAACCTCCCTCTCCTTCCTTGATTCCAGAATAATTGAACATGCCCTCTATCACTGCTCCGAATATAACTCCATCCGTTTCATTCCTGAAGTACAGTACATATCAAAGCAAGTCTTTCTGTGATACGTCTTGGTCTTTTCATGTTTCTCATCACAACAGGGATCTTCAAGAGCACCTGCTACATTGATGTGCGCTGGTTCCCCTTTGATGTCCAGAGATGTGACCTGAAGTTTGGCTCCTGGACTTATGGGGGCTGGTCTCTGGACTTAAAGATGTTGGAGGCAGATATCACCGGCTACATTGCCAACGGAGAGTGGGATCTTGTCGGTAAGAGGGGCCGGTGGCCGGTGAAGTGCTGAGGATTGATATTCAAGCGTGCATCACAAATGTTAGTGCTCTACGCCAGCACTGCATTCCTGCCAAAGTGGATTGTGTTTTGTTTTGTCTCACAGAGGTTCCAGGACGGAAGAACGAGCGCTTCTACGACTGCTGTGAGGAGCCGTACCCGGACGTCACCTTCACCGTGGTGATGCGGAGGCGGACACTCTATTATGGCCTCAATCTGCTCATCCCGTGTGTCCTGATCTCCACTCTGGCCCTGCTCGTCTTCCTTCTGCCTGCAGACTCCGGGGAGAAGATCTCACTGGGTTAGGAACACACACACACTTACTGTAGATCACTTGTCTAGTCCTGCTTCATTGCAGAAGTGAAAATTACTCACTAATGTTGGGAGGTGACATATTGTCACATTAAGTTTCCAATTAGTGCAACTCATTACTCTTTCATTTTTGGCAACATTGTTGAAATACTAAACACTAATTGCAGTACAGAATTCCATGATGCTTTTAAAATGTTAATGAATTGCCTTTTCATGAATTATTATTGATTTTACACTATACACACTGAGTGACTAGAAAAACACTAAGTCAATCCAATGCAACCTATAGTACAATAAACACTACTAGAGGGTTTGATTCAATTGTATTCCACAAAGGCTCCACTAAATGTCTTATTTTATTTCATCTGCAGGTGGATCTGCATCAATATCTGCATAGTTAAAGACATCACTGAATACAGATGGCAAATGTTTTTCATTCAAATACATGTGCCAGTTGCTGAGAGAAAACCACTTTATCATTTATCACTTAAATTTAATTTAAAATGTATAAGCAAGTTTGTGAAATGTCGAGCTTAATAACAAAAAGTCAAACACTCCCCATAAAGTATAACCTTGAAATGCTCCATAGAGTTGAGTCAACTTACAAGCAACTAAAATACAACTTTAGTAGTATTTATCACAGGGTTGTTGTATTGTTTTACATTGCATTTTGGTAACTATTTCAATTTTAATTATTAAAGAAAGAGAATTTTAGAGTTCAACCAAACTCGATGGAAATATTAGATAGAGGCACCAATTCACGGGAAAATCAAAAATATCACTGTAAGGTGTTCTGATCAGTACAGAAAAACCTCTTTCAACAGAGGACCAATCTATTTTATTAACAAAACACTGAGAGGACTGTTTCCTATCCATCCATCCGTGTACATTTGGATTTATATGTGCAGTGTTGTCTGAGGCTGTCAACTCATCTCACATTTTTACTGAAACTGCATTACTTTTTAATCCTTTCCAGCCAAAGTAGAGATGCATTTCTCTCTGTTGGCCCACCTCTGTGTCCCTTGGCTGTTGCTGTGGAGCAGAGCTTCAAATTTGCAGTCCACATGTGTCAGAAACAGCCCTCTATACATTTTCTTCTAGCTCTGAAAGAAGAGTTTGGCTGACTGCTTTTCTGCACCCCAGTGGCCTGCAGTGCACCTCTCACTCACCTTTTCATCAATACAAATCCTGTGGTCTTGATTCACTCAACTGTTACACAATGTGTTCTTCACTGTCACTAATGTATTTAACAGAAACAAACATTATTTTCCCAACACTCACACACACACACACACCATACTGCCTGATGCTGCCATTGCATTGGTAGGTAACATCATGTTTAGGTAATGTGATGTCCTGGTGTTCATCTTATTTGTCCAGACCTGCTCTAAACACAGAGGAGTTGCTCAGATCCAGACATAACTCATGCATGAGTTATGTCTGGATGTTGACAGTTGATGAGGGCCTTAGTGATTCTCTTGACGTGCGTTTACTTCTTACAATTCGTGCTCAAATCTTTCATGTCACCATTATTGCAAATATGATGTGACCTTTAAAACTCTGAATGCTGCTATATTTTAGAATTTCATATCAATGTTTGTCTAAGTGTTTACAGGCTCACTTTGATGTCCCCCATGCAGTGTTGACTTGACCGTGAAAGGATAACACCCGAGTGCTGTTCAGTCAAAATGGTCGCAGTTCACAGAATGCAGCTGAAAACTAACGAGATCAGAATCAAATTAAATCGTTTACAGCCCAAGTGGCTTCAACTCTGAGCCCTACGTTTTTCATCATCTACAATAAAATTATATCCTGGCCCATCAGTCTCCTGGGTAATCAGTTGCTCTATGAAAAACAATGGTTTTATCTTTAATCCACTTCCACTGTGGACTTGTGAAGCAATCTGATCATCAGCTGAGTGACTGACTTAACTGTCAGTGGACCGAGAAATCAATTTATTTTATCTCTGTTGTCACAGTTGAATTGAATGTTTGAGCCCATTTCATGCATTTATTATATTATATGCAATTATACTTGTGGGTGGTGGTGGCAATATGTGTGTGTGTGTGTGTGTGTGTGTCTATGTGTGTGTGTGTGTGTGTGTGTTTGCGTGCGTGCGTGTGTGTTTGCGTGCGTGCGTGCGTGCGTGTGTGTGTGTGTGTGCACTGTATATCGGACTGTTTGGGGGGTATTGATTTATGCATTTTGTGCCTTACTCACGTCATTAGAGTTCTGCATTGCAGCTGGATTCCTTCATTAAGCAGACAGTGCTTTAGAGCCAGATGCATCTTCTGATGTTTTGATAGCTCACAGACAGAGGAAACAAGATCTCACGTGGAGTTTTTATGTGCTGTTATGTAGATCTTAATGCTCCATATCACAAAATGTTTTTGAAAGGGTTTTATATACTGTAGTTCACATGAAGCATACGTCATGAGCTATTTTCCCTACTTAAACTATGTGAGTATGTTTGTGTGTGTTTGTGTGTGTGCGTGTGTGTGTGTGTGTGTGTGTGTGTGTGTGTGTGTGTGTGTGTGTGTGTGTGTGTGCGTGTGTGTGTGTGTGTGTGCTGGCACATGTGTTCACAGATCTACTGCATATGAAGTCAGTATATCTACCTGTCAACCCGTTGACATTATTACTTAAGAAGGTGAACGCTCGTTGAGAAATGTGTTTTCATGGCAGCATTTACTCCCAAATTAATTTCAATAAAATGAGGCTGTCATGAGGATTATGATTTATAAAATGCACAATTGGATTAACAGGAATATTATTGTGTGTGAATCTTTGCTCTCATAGTCTCTGCATTTTGCATGCATAATTTTACATCAGTGCTGTCAACGGCTGTTTGTATTAGAAGATTCATCAACAACACTGTGTTCATGTTTCATAGAATTGTATTCATTGTTTAAAGGGTCGGTTCATCCAAATCACAAAGCAAAAACCTACTTTCTCATGTGGTATCTAGCTACTCATACAGAGGAGAGGTTTTTAAATGTTCCCCTTTGCAATGTCTGCATCACTGTATAGTAGAGGTGACTGGAATGAAGTTTGTGTTGCTGAAATCATTTAAAAATAATATTTTTAAAAACGGACCAGCAACATTTTCACATTAACACTTAACACTTTAACACTTTTTATATTCTCCTTACGATACCATATTCGATATATTAGAGATCATGTGTCCTCCTTGATCCACACATATAAGAAGCAACAGCAGTCAACATAAAGGCAGCTGTTAAGTGTTTTCAGAGGAATCAAATGTCTGCAGTTAACTAAGATGTGAATCTTAATCCTGCTGAGAAGTTCAGTCTTTTAATTAAACAGCAAGAGCCAGTGGCTTAGTCATGTCAGCTCATTAGTGAAAACGCCTTGGCTGCTCCAACTGTAATGTCTGCTCGCAGGTATTTCAGAGGTAACGGTTTGTCTTTCTCTTCTTGTACCTTCTGGCACATTATTAAACAGCTTCAACAGCTCTGCAATTCAGATTCTGGGGATTGTCCTTCACATTTAGCAACAGTGCAGTACTCCATTGTGGGAGAGTGGCATAAAATCTGAAACAAGGCAATATTAGCACAACAATGTAAGGCATCACAAATGCATGGAATAAGTTGGATTTTACGCAAAATAGGAACAAAATGTGAGTGAACAACAGAATGCATCTGGAAACCCTTGAATGGAATAAAGCAACGAGTATTCATGAAACTAAAAATCAGGGAATAGCTCACTTAGTCTTTTGCATATTATTACAAAATAATTTCTAAGGATGGAAAGGTTTGACTGCATAGCATCCAATTTATGCAGACTCGTGGCAGATTTCAGCATCAAAGGATCCCGGGGTCCTGTCATAACCGTGTGATGTAAAAACGTTACTTTTATTTGCATTTAGTAATTGTGAAGTGCTAACTGAGCTTCTCCTCCCCAGGCATTACAGTCCTGCTCTCCCTGACCGTCTTTATGCTGCTAGTTGCAGAGATTATGCCTGCCACATCAGACTCTGTGCCTTTAATAGGTAAGCCAGGCTAAAGTTGAAAGCAGTTGCTATGGGTGTCAACTACTATCAGTGGGGAAGAGGCGGGTGAACATTTGTGCAGTCATATTTAATCAGAGGTTTCTTTATATAACGGTGTTTAAAACTACGTTTAAGCATCTATCCAGCATTTCGATTTTTTTCATTTAGAGATCTGAGGCACCGTACATGAAACAGTGAAATGAAGACGTAGCTTTTTTGCATTTCTCTGAGACACATGAAGTGAGTAGTGTGTCTGAGGCAAAAGGGGAGTTTTTCTCTCTTGGGCTGGCAGTTTGCCCTTTTCCTTGTAGTCTCCTTATAATGTTACTTGCATCTGTTTTACTGCGTGACACAACTTTCTGTATCCATTCTTACTGTCTCTTTTTCTTCTTTACCCAGCTGAGTATTTTGCCACTACCATGGTCATTGTTGGTCTTTCAGTAATTGCTACAGTTCTGGTCCTACAATATCACCACCATGACCCCGATGGTGGCAAGATGCCAAATTGGGTGAGTATCATTTCATATTACAAGTAACACCACTGTAGTCACTTGCCTCTAGCTGCACCACAAAACTGTGAAGTTTATAATGATAAAGTGTGAAAAACGTTTTAGCTGCTTTTTTTTTTATTAAATAGGTTAGGCTCAATTTTACCTCACTTACAGTAGTGAGTAGTAATCGTGATTAACATTTGCTTGTGTAAGGCTGTGTGCCTACCAGGTATCTTTAACAGGCAGAAATGTCCTGAGTAATCCACAGTACAGCACCAGATAATTACATTTGTGTTCAAATGTGCTCAAATTAGCAAGCCAGTTTTGAAAATGTTCAAATATACACACAAAAATATAACCAGAAGGATTCAAGACAATGTGTCAATGTGTTCCTGTAAATGTCTTTCTTTCTTGCACAATGAGGTCTCCTGATACTGTAATAACAGCCTGAAAAGGTTTAGTCAGAGTCAAATAATGTTTTGTCTGGGGCCATGGTATAATCAGCTTTTTATTGTGATTGGTCAGTTTGGGGAAAGTGATGCTGGCAAGTGCAGCAACTCTTATAAAAACATTAAGCAACAATTGTTGCGGTAACCCAAACAAATTAGACATGAAGGATGAAGACTGGCTTTTTGTTCTTTGGTGTATATGCCGTACATTTTCATTTTATTTTTAAAGTCTGATTGATAGATAAAACAAGTCTTATTCATTTATTTCTTATCCATTATCCAAAGACCCGTGTGATCTTGCTGAACTGGTGCGCCTGGTTCCTGCGCATGAAGCGCCCAGGTGAGGCACGAGTGCGTTCAGCCTGCCACAACAAGGCTCGTCGAACCAGCCTGACCAGCATAGACATCAATGCCAGCGCCTCAGCCTCCCAATCCACCAACGGCAACATGCTTTACGTTGGCATCCGTGGCCTGGAGAGCATTCACTACTCCACAGCTGCCACCTCGCCGGACTCTGGGGTCCTCTGTGGACGGCTGGTCGGACGAGCGGGTGAGGATGAGATGCTCCTCCCCACAGGTCACAGCTCCTCAGTGGGGAGCGTGGAACCAGAGCTGGCCAAGATCCTGGAGGAGGTGCGCTATATTGCCAAGCGCTTCCGTGACCAAGACGAGGACGAGTCAGTGTGCAATGAGTGGAAATTTGCTGCGTCTGTTATCGACAGGCTTTGCCTCATGGCTTTCTCACTCTTCACTGTCCTCTGCACCATCGGGATCCTCATGTCAGCACCCAACTTTGTAGAGGCCATTTCCAAAGACTTCTTCACTTGAATCGAATGCTTGAACAAAAATAAAAGCCTATACCAACCACTCTTATCAAAGGTTAACCATTTGTAAACTGGGAGCTAACTGGAATACAGTTAAATCTGCTAATATGTGACTTGTATATTGCCAAATATTGAACTTAAAGCAAAGTCAAATTGTAGTCTATGTAATGCATAAATAACTGAATTTATGCATTACATGATGGTGGTGAAAATGGCTAGCTTTTGTTTTTTATATTACACAGCCTAATGTCATACTAAAGGAAACATCTGATTTTCATCACTTTTGACTGTTTTAAAATGATTAATAATTCATTGATTCATTCATTCATTCATTATCCATACTGCTTATCCCGAAGGGTCGCGGGGGGGGGGCTGGAGCCAATCCCAGCTAACATTGGGCGAGAGGCAGGGAAACACCCTGGACTGGTCACCAGTCAATCGCAGGGCAGACAAACAGACATTTAGGTGATTAATAATATAAAGC
>JAVQJV010027948.1:0-20652 GCA_036024995.1 Gadopsis bispinosus | reverse complement strand
CCCCCCCCCCCCCCCCCCCCCCCCCCCCGCACACGGGGGATCTTTAATTCATGACAGTAATGAAATGAGTCAAGCTGTTGAGTCTCAGAAGGCAGCACATCCCCAGGCTGAGGCTCTGCCATTCTTTTCATCACAAGTCTGACGGATCAAAAGGAGAACGAGGGCATAAAGGAGTTCCTTTGGTAATGGGAAGGTTAGTTGTGTACCACTGCCACAGGAGCTACAGTAGGACCAGTGTTAATTACAGTCTCTGAATGTAAGCTGAAACTGAAGGCTTTCACTCACTCTAGATTACATAACGATAGTTTCACAGCATGTGTTTGTGAAATGTGAAGGTAGAAGTTAGAACCAGTGCAGAGTAGTACTGTTATATTGTTATTTTTTTAAAACGATGGGTAAGAGTTCTTTTCATTGGTCTCGTAACTCTGCGCATAATAAAGAAATTGGTGGATTCTTCCTGTAGGCCACATTAAACAAACGCACGCACACAAAAGTGGTATATAAAATGCATCAGAAGATGCAAAAGCGACAACACATTTAAAGAATACCTTGGCACAAAACGATTGCACTGATGGCAGAAGTTTGGGTGTCATTGTCAATTAGCCGCCTTCCTCAATTTGGGGTCGGACAGACCCTACAGCATTATGTGTAGAAAATCATAATTGCAAAAATCCACTTGTTCCCCCTTAACTATTAGTTTGCTTTTCTTCTGGCCTTATTAACTGTTATTATTAGGACACAGCAGACAAGCAGCATTTTTACTCTCCCGCTTAAAATATAACAAGTCTGTATCCTTGTAAGTGAGAATATAGGGGGGTTAAAAAAAAACCCAAAAGAAAACAAATCACAAAAACATTACATCCACAGCTGCTCCATCAACCTAAACAGAAAACTGCTTTGTACGATGTGAAGCCAGTGCGCAGTGTGTACTGCATGTGGGTGTATGTACGTGCTTTTGCAACAATGGCTACCCATTCGTGCAAATAAAGCACATTTAAACTTGAAGTGGTATTGTACTGGCAGGGCCCCATAGCAAGAAATGGAGAAATAATGAGTTGTGGGGTATCTTATATACAGCTCTGGAAAAAATTAAGAGACCACTGCAAAATGATCAGTTCTCTGGTTTTACGAATTGGAAAATTTGGAGTGGTCTCTTAATTTTTTATGTACATGTTCAAACATAGTCAAATGCGAACCATCTTGTGGAAGTTTTGAATTGATGGATTGTTTTTTCATTTGGGGAATTTGGGGATTATTTACAATGTGGGGGGAATTTACATTCAGGGACATGACGTCAGTGTCACTCAGTGGCAGCTACAGCACTCTGTACTGGGCTGCAGTGTATGAATATATATATTAACACCTGACTAAAGGATAGTAGGTGCAAGTGCTGGACACCAACAGTGGAATAATCTGTAATCCACTTTATTCATTCTGCTAACTAATTATGTCTATATGGTTTTCAGTGTATAGAGAAGCACTCTGAGAAAACGGATAATTTTGCGATCATCACACTGATAAGGCACCTTTTGAATTGAAATTGCCGTTGAGGAGCAGAGTCCAATCCACAGCGATGCGTTCCCATTACCCTCTACACCATCCATTTCTTATTCTTTTATTTATTTATTTTTGCTTTTCCTCTCCTTTCTTCTGCAATCTTGCAGGACAAAGAGTTCGTTCAGCTCTCTGCTCATTAAGCCTGGGAGTCAGATATTAATTCTGGCCTGGGTGAAAACCCTGTCGCCATTAAGATCGGGTGACAGCTCATTTTCCTCGGTGGCCTTGCAGAAGACAATAGCAGTGATGGAATTGTTTTTTCCAGTCTGTAACCTCATTAACTCATTGGAATAAAGACAATGTGGAGTTGTTTGCATTAAGCTGTAATTATGCTGATTCACTCACTTTCTCCCTCTCACTCACTCACTCACACACACTCTCTTCTTCTCTTTCCATTTGACATTTTAATTAGATTTTCCTCTACTCAAATATTGACTGTGCACTTGTTTTTGACTCAGGAATTAAGCACCCACCCACCCATCATTTCCTACATGGATTTGAGTGTTGCGTGTGGGAGGAGAGAAGAAAAGGAAGGTAGACAGTATGCATAGCAAAGGGCCATGTAAACATGCCATATGTCTTCACTAGTATATTACCTGGTTTGACAAGGCTACATTCCTTTAGACTGTCAGCGGGTTGGAAAGGACAAGTATGTGGAAATTTATTCTCCTGCAACTTCACGTGCTTGGTGGTCTGACCTTCACTTTCTCCTCCTTTTCAAGTCAGAGCTGGAGGTGGGGGGGTGGGTGGATAGAACGACAGACAGAGAGGAAGAGTGATGCTTGGGTGAACACAGGCTTTGTGCATCTGTCGCATGTGGATTTGATTTGGTGTTGTCTACTGGGCGATAGGGGCCACAGATAGCAGATGTTAGCCATGACTTGTTCCTGCTGCCTTTTCAGTCAGCAGCGTATACTCACATGAAACAAATGACAATTTTCCTAAATTATGTCAAACAAAAATTGCTTTAGAATTGATTCATGAACATATGAGCACGTGGCATTAGGGAAATATGGGTTTGTATTGGATGACAATTTATTACCTGAAGCAAGAAGATCATGATTTTGTGTTGCCTTTGGGCCCTGACACATTTGCCTTTGGAAATCAAATCTGCAGCAGCTTGTTAGAGAATAATTCACTGTTGGCAGACATTTGCAGTCCCTGGGATTACTTTTAAGAAGTCATTACTTAATTAGAAATATATGTGTTCCTGAAAAATATTCTGTTAAACAAGTTTGAAAGGTTTTTAGGACCTTGTGAAGTACACTAACGTTTATATTCTTATTAGATCACAAAGGGTTTAAGGAATAGCAGCTCCCAAATGCTGCAGTGTTGTTAACACCGCATGTGTGTTGTCAAGTGTTGGAAATTTGGATAACTTACTGATAATTTTGGTATTCTTACCATAACTTAGGGATAGAAATATTACCTTTTTAGACACTACAAAATGCCATGGGGCCGTTAAAAACACCAGAGTTTGTTCCCTTGGGAGTGTGAATGTGCTCAGCTAATTGCATAGCATTGGTCTACGGGATATCTTATGAACAAGACTAATGGCGTGTCCCAAATCCATACATACTAAGTAGATTTTGAGCATGCGGCGTGTTCACATTGAAAAAGTGATACGATGAAGTACACTCAAATTATGCAGCATGCATAGTAATTACAGTCGATTTATGAGTGTGCTCTCGACACTATTCTCCCACAATGCAGTGCCTGAAAGAAACAGATGAGCTGCTCACAGCTGGACATTTTTTCTTTTTAGAATATTTTGTGGGTGGTGAGACAGCTGCAGGAAGATATTGGAGGACAAAGAAAGTAAATGTCTTAAAGACATTTTCTAATCTTTTGCTGACGTTTAATTGGCAGTGGCATTCAAAACGTGAAGTTTGATTGGCGTCAGATGTTCCCTAAAATGATAAAGTATGCTGATTTTTTGTTTGTACACTAACGGCTAAAACAGTATGCTATGATGAGTCGTATGTGGAAAAGAGTATATAGTAATAGTATGTAGTATGATTTTGGGCCCCCCCCCCTTGGGACTCCAAGAGTCTACAGCCATGCTAGTGGCTCTGTGAGGCTGTATTTAGGCTTTGATTGATATAAGATTTGCTTTATTGTTCCACATTGTATGATTTCTTGATTGGACTTCTAAGGACATATCTAAGGACATAACAAACATAAAACATACACTGATACTAATTTTAACATACAACACAAGTTCATAATCATAATGCTAACATGGTGATTAGCAGGTATAATGTTCTCCATCTTACTTTCGCCAGTTAACATGCTAACATTTTCTAAGTAGCACTAAACACAATTCACAGCAGAGGTTGATAGGAGCGTTGTTATCTTTGCTGTTATTTTGTCATAAGCCAAAATGTGATAAAAGCGAATGCCGGCGGTAGATGGAAGGTTAGGATCCACAAAGTCATTGGGATTCATTGTCTGGGAACCACGACTGTACAAAATTCCATGGCAAGCCATCTAATAGTTTTTGAGACATTTCAGTCTGGAACAAAGTGGTGGACAGACCAACAGCACATCGCCGTCCCTGTCCAACGCTGCACTCATTGTTAATATTTGAAATGTTGGCCTCACGGTGGCTGCAGTTATCCAGACATCTTGGTCTGGTCTGACTGACAGACACAGTAATCATCCTCAGCCCCCCATTTTGTAGCAGGGCAATGATTAAACAGCATTTTCTAAGGGTCTTAGCCACAACTTTTAAAATCTTCTATTTTACACACCTCTCTGTGTGCTATTCTGTGAGCACTTTGTCACTTGGAAGGCATTCTGAAATTCAGCATTATTTATTCATAAAGGACAAGGGTTTATTGGTTTCTATTTAGGAGTGTGTGGTCATTGATTTTAAGAACAAGCTACTCAACCACCCTTAAGATCAAACACTTGTCTTTTATGTAGTCTTTTTTTTTTGTGCTACTGTGTAACAGCCATACACCAAAACAATTTGTCCTGACCTGCCCTGAACGAGGAACAAACTCAGAACAATGGAGCCTTACATAAAGAAGCCATATTGCTCTCCACTGGATTCCAGATCGATACAGGTCAGATTAAAAGTCGACAAGGTGAGCTGACAAGCATCAGCTGAGGCACTACTCTCTCGGTTCCTTATTTCTTAAGTCCTTCCAGATTATTTAGGGGTTTAATACCATATCCATGATAGATAAAGCCGATTACCCACAGTCTCTAAATGGAATTAGGTAATTTGCCTCACTTTAATCGATGTAATCTCCACTGCCAACCTCACTTCAACCGCTCCCTCTCTTCACTTGAGCTTTTTCCTTACTATCAAATTTAGTAACCTGAAAATGAGTTTGAGATACGCTCAAAGTATTGCAACTGAGACACAGTAGCTGGTTCTCTTTTAAAATGTAGGAGTCACGCTCTCCACATACTACAGCAGCGGCTCCAAAGGAAATGGTTAAAACACAGTGGTTTCCTCAGTTGCACCTGTCAATTTATTAAGGGAGTCTATGGATTTGCCACCAAATTCCAGGCTATTTCTAGGATTCTGTTGTTCAGAAGCTGACTGAAGGCAGATCTCATTGTAGTTCTGAATCAGATTGGATTATGAGCTTAGTCTGTGTTTCGCCGTCCTCTTACTGTGTTAGTTTCTAGGAAAGCATCACAAGGAGTGCAATGATGTAGTACATTTTCAGATTTATTGTATTCCTGAAATAATTACCATGTGAAGCCATTCCTTTTCAGTAAAGGTAACATTATCAACTAGTTAAATGATGATCACTCAATCCACTGGTGTTCAGTATTAAAATGCTAATGCAGCCCCTGACAGTTACTGAGTTTGGGACATGAAATCATCTGATCTTCTTTCTCCCTAAATTTATAGATGGTATCATACTTCGATGTCAATATTGGGTGACATACATGTATTGCACAGCAAGAGACTCAGACTGACACAGTCTGATGGCATGTCCATGTTCGATTATACAACATGGTCTGCCGTTAAATCTTTCAGAATAATATGGTTTCCTGGGAGATATTGAGAAAATGTATAATCAGTCTTGCATAGAATTGAAATCTTTTTTCCTCTAAGCTTGCAAAAAGGCGATAAGACGGGAGCATCAAGATTGCACGCCCGTGGTCACTAAACAATGATTAACCACGAAGAAAACATGCTATATTTCTCAGATTGGCAGTAATCTACCAGTCTGGCTTTCACAACTCTTCATTTTCTTTTAAAAAAATAATCTATGCCTGGCAAAAAAAAAAACAACAACCCTAAAAGCCTCTTAGCGGAACATATAAAAATATACATAATTTCCTAGAAATACTGTATAAATCCTCCTTATCAATTTCGCATGTGCTTTGCCCCAATGAATTACAGATGTGGCAGTGCATTTGATTTAAGGAAGCCCTGAGCAGGAAGTGAAAGAGGAAGCTGGGTAGCCCTGAGCCTGGCAGGATGCATCTGCTTGCTTTGCCAGCTCTGCCTATGAAATTGATGGAAAATCACGAGGGGTTTAGCCTGAGGATTCTCTGCTTACATACCAAAGAAACAGAACGATGGTAAATCCAAGATCTTTATTCAAATTCAATTTTGGTTTAAGGTAGAAGCTTATCAACCACTGTAGTTTGCATATCACCACAGGCAGCGCTAACGTCTTTCCCAGTGGGCATAAGCATCTATCCGAAGACGCATGTTGCTGTCACTATTTACATTAAACCAATACATGATCAACTCTTAAGTGAAATAATGACCCCTGCCCATGCCAACATAACCTCTTAAGGAGAACATGGTGTTTTATCATCTGAACACAAGGCACTTATGAGCCTAGCACTTAGTGCAGATATTAATTAGCAATGGATTGAAATCCATTACATCACTCATAACAGGCACCAGGAGAGCATGTATAGACAGACTCATGGCTTGTTTCCCTTTACTACAGAAAACAGTATTATAAAAAATACCCATGGGTCCATGGCTAGAAGTCCATTGCCACCTCTCCGTGTCCAAAAATTCACAAGTGACTGATGGCTCACATGTCATTCTGTGACACCCTTCACAGATTTGACTCTTGGACCTGCCATCTGCAGAGGCAGGCAGAACACCGGGACGGACCATTTGTTAGTTTTGTGGCCGTGTTGGGCATTTCTAGTAGCATCTCGACTCAGTATACTGAATGGATATTCATCAAAAATAAGATTTGGCGACAAATAACATCAGTATATGTGCAGAATTCGATAAAAAAGAAGGATACTTCTCTCTGCACATTACTGCTTGAAATGATGGCACTGATCCTTTGTTGCATTATTAAAAGAAATAATGCAGATTGACTACGTGTAGGCTTTAATTCCATATGGAGTGCTGCACATTTATTGGTCGGCGGTAGTAGCCTCATGGTCAGCAAAGCTTGTGGCTGGGGGTTTCACTGGTTTAAAAAAGGGGGAAACAGTGTGTGGGAGCAGTTTATGAGTAAGCATGTTCTACACAACCTATACTGCGACGTTCCCCAGTTGCCAACAGGCTTGTACTGGTCATCTGTTGCATGAATGTGTAGATCTGTATGGATGCGAGGTAGCGAATTAGTGGTTGTTTGATGTTTTCTTGAACAAAAATGGTTCAAATAAGTATGGCCACCAATTAGGCTTAGAGTGAGCATAGATATAATGGGATGACCACAGGTAAGGTGGCATTAGACCTGCCGCGATGAGCTCAAAGGCTGGACTTTGGTTTTCCTCTGGACTACCAGAGTCGAGGCTTTGGGCAGCCGCCTCCACACAATCCCATGTCTAACAGCTCTCACTTTGTCTCTCTGCAGGCGTCTGGCCCTGGGCTACTGGCTATCGCCGCGAAAGGTCAGGAGGAACCCTCTGGGCTCATAAAGACAGGGCAATTAACACAACCACACTTGGAAACCTGCATTATTTATTCAGGCTCCCTCCATAGGACGAGAATGGGAATGAGGGAGGAGGCAGGGAGGATGTAGGACGAGATGACGGAGATCAATGGAAATGTGGAGTTTAATTACCATCAGCTCGGCAGGCCATCTTCACAGGACTAAATCCTTGGCAGGGGCTGGTGGAAACAGACCGGCAGCACCCAGAGCAAGTATCTGTGTTTCTGACACTTTTCACTATTCACACTGGTGTTGTGTTTAACAGCACTTAGATCAGGGTCCTACTTGACAAGGCCGACACGCTTTATGATGAATAAATGAAAGAAGTGTTTTCGCCAAAAGCCCTTAATTGGCTTAAAGGAGAAAAGCATTTGCGTGAAGTTTGAAAAATCCTCCCGTCTTGTCGACTGTAGATACATTTCCAGTCATGATGCACTTACGGCATCGCTAAAAAACACAAATATGTTAGCCCAGCTCAAGGATAAGCACTTAGTTTCACACCAAGTGAAGGAAATGTGATTAAGTCCCGACATCTACACATCAAGCGATAAACATCATTAGATGGAAACCGCCCCGTCTAATTTGTTGTGATGTGCCTGTGATGTCATGATTGGATGTGCTCCTCTAAATGAGAGAGAGGCAATCCCAGCCGGTTCGGGGAAACGCTTTGATTAATCACGCTATGTTTGTTGACTGCTGTTACGCTGTGATAATAAAACAGGTTATTTCAGGCGCAATTTACGACAGCTGAACAAAGAAACGTACCGCTTTAGTTTACCCAGTGGTAGATGACATAGCACCATGATGTTTTAGTGGCAAACAAAAAAAAAATTTTAAAAATGCACCCTTACACAGCGCAGTGCGTGCTCACAGCGTGTCATGGAAAGATCTTACATGAGACACGCAGTGGTACTTTGTAGTCGTTGCACGGCAGATTCCATAATTACATACATGTTAACAGTCAGTCAGTTAACTGTGCCTCATTTATTTTTAGCTTTTAATTTGCACAGCATAACTCAGCAGCTTGTTTCGGTAGAATTTGGGCTCTTTAATTGGAGCATTTTGTCTTCAAATTAATGAATTGTAATTAATAAATGCACATTTTTAAGTGCTATTTGGGAAACTTCTCAGGTTGACTCTCCAAAAAAGGAACGTCTGATGGATTATTATTTATTTTGCTTATTGACGTTCTTCTCCAAAATACAGTCTTTGGAATGTTAAATGAAGTTCAAGATGAAATGTTAAAATCACAGAAGACAGACAAAGTGGTTGAACAGTATATTGAATCCAGCTATCATTCAAAAGATATACATAATAACAAGTCAGATGAGCAAAAGTATCTGCTTTTGGGTTCATGCGTAACCAAATTGAGCCCATTGTGTAAGGAGGCAGGTCAGAGAGCTGATTTACAGTTACTGCTACTACTATATACACAGTATTTAACTTAAGAACCTACATATAGTGGGTCACTATAGTTTTGCAGTCATGTGAATTCTTAGATTTTATTATGAACGTGAAAACTGTCAGAAAATCACCACAGACAGTCTGCCTTCCTGGTGCATGATATCTTGACAGATGGCTGGTAAACATTTAAATTTATAAGCTACACAGCAAAAAATATTTGCTTACTGGAACATTTAAGCTTTTTCTCTAGGTTAGGAGTAAGTGGATACAAAGCAAAGGTTCCGTATCCCAGAGCCGTTATACCCTTCATCCATCTTTCAATGGTCCCATGGTAGCTTTTAAAAAGGCTTTTTTAAAACGTTGAGTCTAAGGGAACCTGTAAAGAACATTTTCTAGACATTTATGTAGAGGTGTATTTTTAAACCTTTATTTAGGGCAGTCTTAGCAAGTGCCAAGCTCTCCTTTTTCCGGTTGTGATTAGTTAGATTGTATGTTTGTTTGTTAAACCACATTATACAGAGGAAACAAGCACACCACTCGACAGGTAGGATAATACTCATGGTTCATTTTTACACTACTTGGTGTCACATTCGTTCATTTGTCGTGCGCACAATTGGCTGTGGTATATTAACAATGTTAAGTGCGATTGAGTTGTTGTCTTTTGTTTACCGGTGCTGTGCGAGTCCGGCCTTCCATTGCTGGAGTCATCTGTATGGAGAACACGCAAAAGATGGCTTCCAGGAACTGACGGCCTTATAACCGGGGGGGGCAGTCAGGAGGGAACCAACTACCTGACTTCCAAGGGGGGAGAATGGAAAGATTTTAAATAGTTATCTTGAAAAATATAAATTAATTTGCTTTAGCATTTCTTTTGCTGTGTTTAGTAAAATGTTTATTTCAGTTTAAAAGCTGGCCAGACTGTTAATTAGTATTTTTAAGTGTTGCATAGTGTAGACTGGACTGATCACCCAGTATAAATGTTCCCGTGTTCTTTGTTCGGTAGGTTAATTATGAGTAGTTCTGTTATGGGAATTCAGTTACGTTAAGTTGGGTAAAGGCTTAGTTCGAACGCTTATTTTGTTTCAGTTAGTTCTGTTTAGTTCTTTTAAAAGAGCCAGAACTATTGTATGTTTTTGTACCTTTTTCAAGTGTTTGGATGAATGAAAAAAGCACCCGCTTGTCTAATGGCAATCGTTGCTGTTTCACTTTCACTACCCAGATGTAGGCGGCCGGTCCGTGGGGGTCGAACAGAAGACCTTCTAGTGACAAGCCCGCTTCTCCTCATGGTATTTAAATAACCATGATGAAATCAGTGTAGAGACCATCCTGAAAAAGTATGTGAACTAATGAGCCACTGATGTATGTACATGCATATGTTTCATTATCTACCTCTTGCAGCTGTTCCTAACGTTGCTTAATATGTTCTGAATTTCATTATCTTGGAAAGCACGTTGTGTTTTTTTGCTAGATAGGTGGTCTATAAATAATCTATTATTATTAATGTGAAAGTCATAAGAAGTACTGTCACAAAAGATGCAATGCAACATTTTCAAAAATACAAATAATGTGTGCTGTATTTGCCAAAGTGACTGTAGATTAGATGGTAGAGCAGATTGGACCCTGCAGTACACATGCTGGAGTGTCCCTGAATTGCTCCCAGTTCAAAAACCGTACTAGGTGTGTATTGTAAAAAAGGTAAAAACATGAGTGGCTAGTAGATCTGAGGTAACAGCCAGCTACTGTGCGTGTTTGACCAAAAACATAATTTCCCACTCTGGTGATGACACTGTTATGTTTGTGCTTTTTCAATTGATTTCTATATTATATAACCTTCGACATGCCCGAGGACCCTCTCAGATGTTTCCAAGTGCCCATGCCTGTCATACATTTACAGTACACAACATAGCAATGTGCATTAGTGCGCCATATCCATTGAACTGAAGTGGCTACTGTGTAATTTAGACCAAACAAGTAGGTGTTAGTCATTAGTCACTGCTGGGGTTTCTGTTGATTTTCTCTCTGTGTGGGTAGTGGATGTATATTATGAGATTACCGCACTGATCCTCACATCCTCACAGTTATTATTAATGCAGGACTGCTGGTTGGCTGAAAGCTTGCTGGGTTTTGTGTCCATGCAAACTCTCTAATGTACCCTTGAGCAGCGTATTTTATTACGCTGTGTCTGATGAAGCTCCTGAAGTTTTGTGATTTGATGTCTTAAAAGGAAAGTAATGAATCCTTTAGCATCCCGACAGTGCTGAGGATATTACAGAAGGTATGATTTGATCATTTAAAAAGGTGATTTGATGTTTTAAAATTCAAAATTCAAAAGTGAGCAATATACATTTGTGAAGTGAAGTGAGAGATATACTTGCTTCCACCACTCATTTAAGCATGTCATGCATCAAATACCTAAAGTATTGCCATCATAACGCAATGCCTATGTCTATTAAATTTGAGATTCATGGTCTTCCGAGGATGAATTCTAATGACTTTGGTGATCCCCTGACCTTTCTTCTACCACCAACATGAGGTTTGCTTTTTGTGGTTTTAAGTGAAATATCTCAACAACGTTTGGATGGATTGCCATGAAATGTGGTACACAAATTCATGGCCCCCTGAGGAAGTTTTTAAATAACTTTGACCCCCTCACTTTTACTCTAGGACAACATTATAATTTGTCCAATACTTTATTTGGTTTATAACCAAATACTTGCAAAAGTAATGAGAGTCCCATCAGCCTCAGCTGTATTTTGTGTTTAGTACTGAATAGCAAATGTTAGCATGCTAAACACGTAAACTCAAATGGTGAACCTGGTAAACATCAACATTCTAGCTTTGTCATTGTGAGCATGTTTGCATGCTGATGTTAGTGTAAATACAGCATCACAGAGCCCCCAGCGCGGCTGTAGACTCTTAAATTGAAGAAATGAACGTAATCTGTATTTTAAAATAGAAAAAAACAGAGAGAAATCCATCTGTGAGCCTTGAGATTGATCTTGACACCCCTGGTGTATTTGTAGGTTAAGAAAGAGTAAGTGCAGCCAAAGTGTTGGATAATAATCCCATATAGCATCTATGGTATGTGCAGCAGGTCAAAGTTGAACCAGGATCTCGGTCTGCACATGTAGCTAAACATTTTAACATTGACACCTGAAGGATTGTTGAAAACCTCTATGAGTGTCTGAATGCTCATGTCTGTAGCCCTGTCAGGCTTATGTTTAGTATAACCATGTTCATAGAGCTCAACAATTAACTTGTTGAGGCCACTGTTATTATTACCAGTAGGAAAGATGGCCAAAACTATGACAATAAGACCCAAATTGCATAAAACCCAAATATCCCGTTACTGTGCAAGCATAGAACCCAGTCCACTCACAGATTGGTTAGAATTTTCCCGATGGCTTGAGACCAAGAGGCTCAAGAGGCAAGGAGGCAAGGAGTCATCAAAAGTCTCAAAGGAAACAATACACATTAAGAGAGCTCCGCATAAGAAATCTGAAAGAAACTTGCAACAGACTAGTATCCTATTTAGGGTGACCTTGTCCATCAAAGTGGCACATGCTACACGATCATAAAAGTGCCTCATGGTCCAATAGACAATTATGGGCCTGGATGTCAGGCTTCACTTTTATTTTTCTAACTTGATATAACTTGTCCATATAGGACTTGCAATCAGACCTTGGTTGTATCTTTATTTATCACCATTGTTGTTGTTTTTTTTACCATTGTTTATTTTGAGGTGAGGAGTTTTTATAACCCCCAAGGGGGGGCTCTTCTCATCTCTCCTGCATAATCTGTGCTTTCTTTCCGTTTTATCTTTTTCCACATGTGCACATAAATAAAAGCTCAATTCTCAACATACTGGAGAGCTGGGTGAAGAGCCCGTGTTGGAGCTAAAGTTGACCAGGTTTGTGACAAAACAATCACGATATTTTGGGGAGCACTAGACAGTCATCTCAGTCGGCGTCTCGCCTCAAAAGGGAATAACTCTGGAACTTGGAAAATTGCATAATTCCTACATTTCCACTTTACACAAATACATGCAATTACAGTTCTCTTAATGCCGATGCGTTTAGTAAGACCCGGGCTGACAACTTCAACTCAACATCACCTGCATCATGCTGAGTGGCAGCTTGTCAGCATTGCTGGGTACGTGTTTTAAGTGAGTGTTCACAAAACCTTGTTCTCAGCATCGGAAAAGTTCTGCATAACAAAACAATAAAAAATAAAAATGCAAGCTCGCACTCTATATGCTGCTATTTTAAATTGTGCCGTTCAAAGCTGTAAAGCAGTCTGAGCGCCCTCAGTGGCCCGGTGATTGACATATGATATGCACTAGGGAGCAAACAGCGAAAGAATTTGCTTTGGATTGTTACTTGATTTTTGTTGATAGACGCTGGACAAAGATTTCTTTGTTCTCAGTCGAATGGTTGAAAATGTATACAGAGGGTCATCTTTCAACATATACCAAAACACAGCATGGGTACGTACATATGAGTAAATAAAAAAAAAAAAATCAACATTATAAATAAAAAAACAACATTGATATAGTAAAAACACAAAAAGATACTGCATAGACTGTTACAACTCTCTTCAGATACATACGAGTCCAATGCCTACACTGATTATATATTCGTTCCCAGCTGTCTGTATTCTCCTCCAGCCCCTCTTAGTGGTGTATTCTAATATCTCATTTGTCCACTGCGCCTGTCTTTTCTGCTCCAGTCTTGTCAGAGAAAGGTCACTCTGGCCCTCCAAGCAGAGTGCACACTTTCTCCAGGGAAATTAATGGTTTGAGCCTTCAATTGCGGCCTCTCTCTCTCTCTCGCTCTCTTTCTTTGTAATTTGCCGGCATTGACTTGGAGGATGCCTTCAAAAAAGGTAAACATACACTCTCCCATGTATGGGGACTAGAAACAGATGGACGCTTCCCTTGTGTTGATGGATTCAGGAATTGGAGGGTGTTTCTTGGTTTCTGTGTTTCTAATGATAAACAACTGGACAGTGAAAGGAGCAGGCGGAGCAGATGGAGCTTTCCCCCGACTTTGTCTTTGTGTATGTAAATATTAGAATATTACATTGTGTGTGTGTGAGACACTGTGTGTGCACCAGCATCAGGGGCAAAGCGAATCCTTTTTGATTTTATTTAATATCGTGCATCCTGTGGAGGAGTCAGTGGGATGTTTGTGTAGCCGTTGCGACAACACCCACCCGCTTTCTAACGTTATGTTATTGATGATGTTCTCATCCTCCCAGACAATCACCGGGGATACATGGACAGACAAGGGAAATATGTCTTCATTCTCCTGTCAGGAAGGTTTACGGGCAGTTGATGTTCAAACGCCCAGCACTGCCTCCAGAATGGATGATCTGAAGAGTGATGCAGAGTTGTGGGAGTTTGTGATGAGGGCAGGCCAACCTTCACAGAGGAATACATTTGGTGCATTAATATGTTAATGTAAGAGGAGATTTAGTTTTAGACTTTGTGAGTCGGCGTTACATTAATTAACATGCGATAGATTGGGACACAAAATGTCAAGGTGACACTTTTATACCTAAAAACATTGTTCACATGGCAATTACACTTTTATATAACAATATCTATTATTGGCTGGGAATGGGAAAAAAAGCCGTACATGTTGGAGTACGGAGAATGCAACTTGACGTCAAAGAGCGCTTTCTCCTGGGTAAAATTGTCGTTTCAATCTCTTGACTTCTCAGCAGATTCTTGTCTGCTATTCTGTGCAGTTATCCATTATATTGGGGCTAAATATGGCCTTGACTGTCCAGTTGTTACATTACACCTCAGCGGAAGTCTCCCCGAGCTCAATAAATCACACATGCAGATACTAATGGAGATCTTCAGAACATTTATAAGCCATCCCCTGGGGGGGGGGGGGGCAAGGGAAGGGCTGGTGTCTGTTCAGGATGACTTGTTTTCTGACCGGAAATAGAGATTTTAATGCAATTGCAAGCAAAGTGGGCAATTAAGCATCGCTCGCAGAGAGCTGGGGTTTCTGGCAACAGCAAAGTTTTGGAAAAGAAATCATTCAATCCCCCCAAAAAAAGGTTCTTTCTTTACAGTCAGTGCTGAAAGGGACCCTGCTCCCGTTAATATGCAGAGAAAATTTGGTTTTCACAATAGATTGATTTTGACAGAGAAATACCAGTAACACATCTCATCTTTACATAAATGCTCAATTTCTATTTGCATAGTTTAAAAAAAAAATGTATTTCATTTTACAAAATGTATTTTACTAGTAAGTTTAAATCTGCAATAGGCAGAATTATTTCATTATAATCTTGGTTGAAATAACACATTTTGACCATTGCATGTTACTAACAATATTAAATTGAAGGGTAGCTATGTTTGTCTGTGAGAGCCCATCCCTTTGTATTAATTAATTAATACAAGAGTAGTTGTCTATGGTTTCAAAAATAAATTCAGGAATTTCAACTCAGTGCTTCTGATTCAGGGAACAAAAAACTTGCATTAGAAGTTCCAGCACTGATCAACGCTGCCTCAGATTTGCAATGTGGTTAAAACCACACTTTTTTGAACCGGTGTCATATTATCTATTTTCCACACATAAACTCAATCTGAGTGCAATCTGAGAAGCAATGGGCTTCCATGGCCTGTTCACGGGGTCAGTACTTGGTGCTGTGTGTTAGTGTGCTGGATGGAGGGAGTCTGTCTCTTCATGGCTGCAGGCGAGATATGATAGATTGGAGGCCAAACCGCAGGCCCTCTCAGGTCTCTGCTGGGTGCTTGGGGCATCCACAGTTCAAAGTCCGCAGCGCAAAGACATTTGAAGAAGACACAACGCTGGATGACTGAGAGGCTATCTAGAGTGTGTGTGTGTGTGTGTGTGTGTGAGTGTGTGTGTGTGTGAAAGGATCCATGGGGATGTGGTGTCTGGGAAGGTGAGGAGCACTGGTAGGATTGTAAAAAGCATAGAGGAGGAAATAGTGGAGAACGTTAATGTCTCTGTTAGAGAGCAGGCTATCAGAGGGTTCGAGAGCCAGAAAAAAATACAAAATAAAAAGAGGCGGAGGGAGTATTTTCCATCTTTTCATCAGGGTTTATGGGTTGCGCTGTGAGACAAACATCATTTTTTACATGTACAGTACACTTGAGAACACGGAGCCTGTGGGATTACGTTTGCTGTGCTGTGATTATATGGTGGAGAGTTCTGCTAAAGTGTCCCACTTCTGGGGCTAGGGATTAGGGATTTGTAAATGGGAAAATGTAAGTGAAGCCTGTTGGTCAGATGCAAAACACTGGGCTCTGTGTAAGGGACCATGTACCTCGGCGCTTTGTCCTGGTGTTGATCTGCTCCTGAGGGGATTTAACACAACCTTACCATCTCATCCTGTCACTTTGCACACACACACACACTTAATGCAGCGGTTGAGTGTCATGCACCGCTAGGTCACTAAGCTCATAATCTAGTAAGCAGCAAATCCAATTGTTGTCACGTCATTGTAAAAAAAAGGGACACAAGTGAATATGCAGGGACAAGTGACCTCTGTGTACTATGTTTTGGTAGTCGTGGGGCATCACTGATCAATAGCAGACTAATCGTGAGCGCAGTGCCTGTCTTTGTTATTGACTGTGTAAAGGAAAAAGTCTAGACCAAAAAAAAAAGGCTGCTCTTGACATCATTTTGGTGCACTGCAGTATATTTTGATAGCTGTAGTTGAAATTGGAAGTTTATATTTAGATTCAGAATGTTGTGCAAAATCTTACTGGAGAGGGCAAGTACCTCACCTCTGAAACATACCAGTTACAAACGCATTACAAGTCAATGCTTGTATCAGCATGTTCCATCCTGGATATTGTTTAGGACAAGGGAACAGCATGCAGCATTTGTCACTGAGGTGTCACTGGTGTATAACAAGCCTTGCCAGCTGAAATTCCTCCCGCTTTAAAGTCTGTTGGATTTAACCTGCTCCGCACTTGTCACCTTCAAAAACAACAACTCTAATCTCTTCCAATGGAATTGCTTGACATTTTCTCACTACAGTTACATTCTTTGCATTATTCCCCCCTCCACACACTTTTCTCTGAGTGTTTTGCTGAGGCGTGCAAAAGTGTGGACCACTGTGAGCGTGCAGACATTTGTTATTCTTTTTTTTTGTAATATAATTTAGATGAAAAGAGAAGGTGCACTGGCGATCAATAGCAGGTCAGCCATTGATGGATGGCGGCGCGATTACTAATTTCACTGCGAGACAAATAACTCGGCCCTCGGAGCTGAGAAATGGAGAGAGAAAATGGCAGACCAAGCTACACGGGGAGCCTGGGCTCCCCAATCCACTTCCCTATTCACATGACCATTCATCTCCATTGCTTCTGCTTTCACTCTCACTCGCTGAAGGATCATAATGACTGCTGGGGTAATCACATGTGGGAACCTGTGTGTCTGCCATCGCTGCACTGACTTTACCACGACTTACGCCACTCTAACTTCAGTAGCTACAGAAAATCAGGTCAGCTCAAAAGCATTCTGTCTTCACTGTGCTATGTGTTATTGAGGCACAATAGTAGGATTGGTTAACAATGAGGTACCTGCATTGTGCTGCGACCCGAGACAGCCATCGACCCAAAATTGGAAACCACCAATCCATTTCAGGTGTTGCACATTGTTATAATTAAAGTGCTATTATTTAACTATTCAGTAAAAAGAAAAGAAAATGATACCAAAAAGAGGAGAGAGTGCCACCACAAATAAAAACAACGGATAATATTCATTTGCCTTCATATCAGATCGATAAATGCAGGAGAGAATGAGAGGACGGGATAGGTCAGAGAGAAAAGGGACGATGGGACGTGTCCAACTTTCTGGGTCTCTCAACGCTCAGATGAACTCATTAGAAGTTAATTAATCACAGGTATCGATCTGTTGTCACTCTTCCCTGCGCTGGGCTCCACTAGATTCCAGGGGCTCGGGTTCTGCTCAGCCAGATGAACTGCTTCGTTCTCCCGTCTCCCTCCCTTCCTGACTGGGCTGTGGCAATCATCCTGGCGCCATGTCGCGTGTCGGTGTGTAGCATGAGATGGCAGATCCATGCCCGGGATGTGGGACAACCAATAGGACTGAGGTCTGGTTAGGATGAGGCCTTAATTGAATGTTTTTGCAGTAAGGATTTCCATACTCACATTTTTCTTCTCACATATTTCAAACTTCTACATCACATCATTTCACACCAAACTATCCATATTCGCCAGTCATCCATCGGGGAGCAAATAGCATTTTGTGGAAACATAATGCACCCTCTGGCGAACATAATGGACATTCTGTAGTCTCTACACATTTATTAAAACACAATTAATTCCTGTCTTTTATCCAACATGATTATTTGCTCTGACAAATTTAGCTGCTGCTGTATTTTCAGCTTCAACCATGTGCACCTTATCACACTTCTCTTCTGTTTCTAATTTAATTAAAATTGATGTCTATTGACTCTGACAGTTGATGTACATCAGCATTGCCCGTTAAGTCAGTCAATGCGCCAGCTCCAGTGGACTTTCCCTGCAGAGGCGCGTGTGTGGTTGAGTCCATAAAAGTCTGCCCCGCGACTCATGAGAGTTGTACTGTGTTAAGTCAAAACATAATTCAGATAAATGGATCATTTGCTAAATTCTCAAGTGAGGCATAACACTTGACCAAAAACCCAGCTGCTACTTAAAATGAAAAAAGGGCAGGCGTTGCATGCATAATCTAGTGCTTACTGCTCCAGTAACTCATTGTAGGTGATGTCTGCTTTTCCTTGGCTGAAAACAACAGATACTGCGTGGGCAGCGTCTGCAGTGCAATCTTACCAGCACAGGTATCTTCCCTCAAACTGGGAGGCAAAATAAAAAGGACTATAAAACTTTGCTCAACATCATTAACAGGTCATTGCTTTTCTATATGCAGTTAAGGTCTGTGTTGATGTCTGAAAGTGATTCTGTTAGATCCTTTGCCAAACATCTGCAAATGTCGTATTTCTTACATAAGAGGTAATAAAATTATGTTTTGTCTCAGTTCTGTATTGAAAATCCAATACTGTAGTTTCAATGGTGTTGTGTTTGTCTCTTTTGTTAATTTACATACCAACATAGAGCCAACATTGGAATTAAATATTCTAAAGGTAAAGGCATTGTGGAGTCAGGAAGACTGATCATCATTTTAACTTGACAGGTTAAACCTCTGAAGATCTTGGCCCACAATGCTGGGTCCTTCAGAGGACCTGAAGGCCAGCTGAGCCTGCACTTTGTCCCTGAAATTAGAAATTAGACGATAACTAATGGTGTGATTTGTTGGCCTCTGTCAACTTGTGAAGTCAAAAAGTCTTCAAGTTTATCTCCAGGACTGCGCGTGTCTGACAAAGTGAAAACACCAATGCAACCTGGTTTCCTTGATACCTTTTTGTTACAGTGTAAGCTGTTTCCTCATGTGTGTCTGTGTTGGAGACTAGAGCGAAAGCGCTGTGTTTGAATGCTTGAAAAAGAGGCTGCTCCTTGTGGCTCGATGGTCTAGGGGCATGATTCTCGCTTAGGGTGCGGGAGGTCCCGGGTCCAATTCCCGGACGAGCCCTTCCACACAATAGGTTGTGTGTTCTGACATCACTCTCCATTTTCTTTCCAAACGTGATCTTATTGTAATTAAACAGTGATGAAATCAGATTAAAAGTCTCTTTCTGTTCAGCGCTCAGTACCTTTGTAGCTCCTACCCGATTCTCTGCGGTTTGGAGTTTCATTTCACTCCAGTGTTCCTGTTTGAATTTCAGATATCACCCTTACTTCAATGTTTACTGAACACTTTCAGCTGTATTGGAGCAGTGTAATGTTACTACTATAGCGTAAAATTAAACTTTCCTGCTGTTACTGTTTCACACCAAAAGCCTTCCACTGGTGAACTGAGCGGATGCTTATATTGTGAAGACGTTTTGCTGCATGAAATGCAATGTGTCTGTCACCAAGTTAGCTATTCAATATGAACAGCGTCAGTATTTGGCACACCTCCGACACGTCATCAAGGTAACCAACTTTACCTTACTCTGTGGTGCACTGTTAAAACACTTACACCCTGACTGTTGCTGGCTGTGCATGGATCTGTGCGGTTAACCCCCCTACTATGGAAAAGCCCTATAAATCAGCCCTTTGTCGCTTCCCCTGTCTGTTGATCAATTAACCTACAAGGCAGTTTCACTTAACACTAACGTGCAACTGGGTGCAGCTGATTAGCTCATCAGTGGTGAGAGGTATAAAAGAGACTCAGACCGTTGCCAGGTTTGGCCGCACTGAAGTGCTTGAAATGTTTTCTTTTGTACGAAATCAACTAAACAGCTTATTTACCCCAACATCACAGCCTATAGACCACTGTGTTCAGTCCTTTAAGATGTTAAACTTTTGGGGTGTTGCACTCAAATGCAAAGTATTATGACTTATACTGTAGCGCTCAAGGACTCAACCCTCTAAATTCTTTTTTAAAAATGCAAATGCACCCGGGGGATTTGAGTGTGTAATTACAGCCTGATGTCGTTGCAGTAAGAACAGCAATTCAACTGCAAAGCTGCTGTAGTGGTGAAGACTGGGACATGATGGAATTGCATTTTGTTCCACATGTTATGTGATTTTTCCTTGCAAAAAGGAAAATCCTGTGGACTCATGCATATTTGAGAAAATAACATATCCATATCTGGGCAGTTTCAGGTATTCAGTGATAAACATGCAAATGCTTAAATTAGACTTTTGGTGATTTGTATCTTATTGTGTTGAATCCCTATTCAATGAGATTAAATTCTTATTCATTTT
>JAVQJV010027945.1:0-21992 GCA_036024995.1 Gadopsis bispinosus | reverse complement strand
GGAACTAAACAACAAAGACAGAAAGTAAATCTAAGCAGAAACTAAGTTATGTTTTACTAATATTACTACGATGATCATTTCTTACTAATCGGCACCAGCAGTGAATATTGTGTTTTGGTAACAGGAAGTGCTAATATGATGATTTGTGTTAGTAAAATGTTTGCGTCACATAATTATTCCACTTTAACAATAGTTACAAGTTGACAAAGTTGTGTCTGTGAATAAAGAGTCGGACCTGCATTCCCACCATGAGCAGCACCAGAACAAGAACTAATGTGTTGCCCAGGATTAATAAAGTGGAACTAAAAGTTATCACTGTCAGAAAAGATGATATAGTTACTGGGATGTTTGTAGTCATTTAGGTATAATTAGCTCTGAGTTAGCTTATACAGTCTGTGCTAATCTCAGCGGGTAAAATAAATTGCAATTTTTTCACCCAGGCTTGTTTGTCTATTTCCTTGTTGCTATGGTGACAATCACACTAGATAGGAGTTACCATTGTGTCTCCATGTTCCCTGTGTAAATGTTGACTGACTCAAGATAACTATTACAATAACCTCCTCGAGCCAATACACACCCATTCAGACGCAACAGTCACAGCGTTATGGGACACGTGAGGCATCAAACTTCTTCTGTGGTGCTAAAGCTGTTTCCATGTTTGTTCTGCTGCTTCTCAGTGCAACTGCATTAATGTGAAGGGATTAACTCAGTGCCTCTGCAGGAAGAGACTCTTTCCCAGGCGTCAATTTACAGAACACAAAGACACACTCTGCCCTGTGTGTGTGTGTGTGTGTGTGTGTGTGTGTGTGTGAGAGCATCAGCGCCTGACAGAACACTGTGCTTGTGAGGACGTTAGCGTTAAGATAGCATTGTATTTGGAGACGTCTGACTTACGTATGGTTTCCCATTGGGCCCTTCGAAGCGGCTGTGCGTCGTGTACAGCGGGATGTCGTCTCTGTGGGCTTGCTGGTCGTAGGGACTGAAGCCTTTGTAGCGCCCCCTATAGCAGCAACACCACACCAGCTGCAGAGCAGAAGTTCTGACTGTTAGCTGTATAACAACACTCGGTTTGCATATTTAGTGAGTACAATGAGCGTGGGGGAAAGCAGCCTGTTGGTCACCTTACCTAATATCTAAATAGAGGAAAACACCTACGAACGTTCACACACCAGGGTCTGTTGAAGCCTGAAATTAATTTAGTTTACTTAGTCTCAACACAAATACACATGTTTGTACCTAGAAAGAGGTTTTCCAGCCGGCGTCAGTTAGTTCGGACAGTCTGGTTCTCCTCCAGTCTCTGGCTCTGTATCGCCGATTTTATGTTTTAATACAGAAAACTCATTTTTCTGTTTTTGTTGTCGGACAAAAAAAAGTGATTTAATGGCAACTCATAAATACTACATGTCAACCAGGGAGCCATTACCAAGCTTTGATAAAATCCTTTTTTTATGATTGCAACACGGTCGGATAAGATCAACACAAATACGTGTTCATGACTCCATCTGTGCTGTGTGTTCGGCCATTTTTACATTTAAAATGATCGATCACAGATACTGTAACTGTATGTTCATAAGTTCTAATAAATGTTTCCTAATAAACACTATTCTGGAAATACAGATACAAGCCGTCGCACAGTAATCGAACTGAGGAACGAACACGAAGCTGCATGAGCTGCAGTCGTGTTTTCAGGCTGCTATCAAACAAAATGTTGCCAAAACAACTGTGGACATTAGAACCGGGACTTCCTGTCTTTATGCTAAGCTAAGCTAACTGTGTCCTGCCTCCACACTGACATGAGACATCTCGATAAAGAGAAGAACTCCAGGACTCACCAGTGCGATCAGCAGCAGGATCAGCAGCAGCAGAACCAGAGCTGCCAGAACCAGCAGAGCTATTCCCCACCCAGGAACCCCAACACTGGCCGGGGGTGGGGTTAGGCTCGGGCTCGTACTCCTGGATGTGATTGGTTCATTCGGGGAAACAGAAACATGGGAGCTGCTGGCTGTTGAGGTTGTTGTTGCCATGGTATGATTAGACAGCGCTGTGGTGGATTTAGAGTTGACGGGAGTGTTGTTGCCAGGGGTATCCGTCGCAGGGTGTGTGGTGTTTGTTCTTGTTGTTGTTACAGAATCATTTGGAGAGGCGGTTGTTGAGTTTCTGTCTGTGCTTGTTGTGTTGCCGTCTGTGGTTGTGTTCAGGGATCCGTCTACTGTGGTGGGACTGGACCGGGTGTCACTTAATGCTGACATGTCGGCGGAGGTGGGACTGGTTTCTCCACCGGAGTGGACGGTGGGACTGGTTTCTCCACTAGAGTGGATGGTGGGACTGGTGGAGTGGATGGTGGGACTGGTTTCTCCACCGGAGTGGATGGTGGGACTGGTGGAGTGGACGGTGGGACTGGTGGAGTGGACGGTGGGACTGGTTTCTCCACCGGAGTGGACGGTGGGACTGGTTTCTCCACTGGAGTGGACGGTGGGACTGGTGGAGTGGACGGTGGGACTGGTTTCTCCACCGGAGTGGACGGTGGGACTGGTTTCTCCACTCGAGTGGACGGTGGGACTGGTTTCTCCACCGGAGTGGACAGTGGGACTGGTTTCTCCACTGGAGTGGACGGTGGGACTGGTGGAGTGGACGGTGGGAGTGGTTTCTCCACCGGAGTGGACGGTGGGACTGGTGGAGTGGACGGTGGGACTGGTTTCAGTGGTTGTGTTGGATCCAGGTTTACTGCTGTCTCTTGTGGGGATACTGGTGTGGGATCCAGTTGTTGTGTGGTCAGTGGTGGAGCTGGCTGTGGGATCCGGTGTTGGGGACACAGCATCTATAGAAACATGGTGACTGCTGGTGACAGGTGTGGCGAGAGTTGGGGCAGCAGGGGCCTCGGAGGACGACACTAAAGGAGAAGGAAAAACCTGTCATGTGTTGCTGTGATTTCTGCTCCATCAACAGAAAGTTAAGTCGTGATCTGAAGCTGCTTTTTCTGTTTTGAGAGAAAACTAACTGTTTGGTTGCAGTAACTCCGGCTAAATGTAGTGCAGTTATAAAAGCTTTATTGTTGTTTGGTCTCTTGTTGGAAATTTGACGTCTTCTCTTTTTCAGATTGATTTCTCTCATGTACAGCAAACATGAAGCTGGAGCCGCTTAGCTTAGCATAGCTTAGCATAGCATAGCTTAGCATAGCATAGCATAAAGACTGGCTCTGCTCATTTTCCTTCTGGGCAGATTCAATTACATTTATTTCATTTTCAGTTCTAAACCTCAGTTTTCATTAAACAGTCTCTTCAGACTGTTCTTCTTATTAAATCTGAATATAATCTAAATAAACTCATCTGAGTGAGCCTCATGATGAGTTTCTGAAGCCATCAGTCGAGTCATTGTTTCAGATTTCTGTCTCAGATGTTTTGTCTCAGGTTTTTCTTTGTCTTGTGTGACAGGAACCTGAATCTCTTTGGGGGGGTTTTGGACTATTGGTCAGATAAAACAAAATGTTTGACGTCACCTTGGTTACAGGAGATACTGATCGGCATTTTTCAATGTTTTCTGACATTTTAGAGACTGAAATGTTTTGGTTAATCTAGAAATTGGCAGATTAATAAAGACTGAAAAGAATAATTAGTCGGAGCCCTAAACAAGATATTATATATGTAGACCCTTCCTGGACCCCTCCTCATACTAGACTGCCTATTTTTGAAGCCGTCCTCAGGTGTCCGTCTATACGCTGAGGGAAAATCGCACTTCTTTAATCTTTTAGATAACTGAATTTATAGATAAGAGAACACTTTTCATTATATTTTGAGTGAAACAAACTTTCAGAGTGTAAAAAGCAGCAGGTGAGGAGAGTTCTTCTTACCTGAGGCGGCGACGGTGAGAACGATCCAGAGTGCGAGCAGCGTCTCCATCTTTCTGCAGGAAATCCGACAGTTTGTGACAAAGATCTCAGTGTGAGCGGCTGCTGGAGTCTGTTTCCATCCAGAGAAAGACTCCTTTATACACCTGCACACAGGTGGAGGAGGAAGGGGGGCTGGCACCCTCCCATCATGCCCTGGGACTTCAGCAGGAACAGGGCTCCACTCTGTGGTCAGTCTGGATGTTTGGAGTTTCTTTGTTCTAACGTTATTTTAATTCCTACAAAGATGTGAATTAGCCATCTAAACAACGAGCCACTGATCTTTGCATCAAGGTTGGGCAGCTGACACATTTTATTGGATTTTTATTATTGATTTATATTTGTGTTTTTGTTCAAACATTTTCATTATTTTCTCAGAGTCCAAGGTGACGTCTTCAAATGTCCAAAACCCAGAAAAAGAGATTCAGTTTACGGATTTAAAACAGGGTGGAGTTCAAATATTTTTTTTATTTTTCCACCCATCAATCTACCTTTAACTTTTAGTTAGCTTCTGTCGGAAACACGTCATGATGCGGAAGCTCAATACTCGCCGTGCTGTTTCATCTCCACTTTAAGAAAATGCACAAAAACCCAGAACACAGAGGAAGTAAGTTACCGTTTAGTTTCCCCGGGAAACGTCCGTTGTGTTCGGTACGACTGTTTCTGTTTTTGGTTGTTTGACTTTTTTGTAAAATGCTGCTCCGGTTTCGTTGCTTTGATGATGGTCAGACTGAAATATCTCAACAGCTATTGGCTGGGTTATGAATGATGACTTAATTAGTTTGGTGCTTCAGTTGTACTTTGCTTTGACTAATTAGCAAATGTTAGCATTTAGCTCAAAGGAGGAGCTCCAGTGGATCATGAATGAGGCTCTGCGAGTGAATCTGCTGAGAGCTGAAGAGGTTTGATCACACAGACCAAAAGCAGAGTGTTTAAAATGCTTTTTATTGATGATCGTTTGGGATCAAACTGAATCAGGGGGCTGTGATGTCATTAGTTTAGCTGTAGGTGTCTCTCTCAGTCTGTGATTGGCTGGATGGTGCAGCCACTGGGAGCTCAGGGGTCAACGCAGGCTGGATAGGCTCCGCCCCCGACTCACCTGGAGAAAGACAAACAAAAGAGTCAGACCATAGAAGCCCCCCTCCCCAAAATAACTTAACAATTTTAAATGATATTTTCAATAACTCATTTTCTTCTAAATTAAATTGAGCTGATATTTAAAAGTGAACAAGTGCACTAAAGCACAGCTGGAGTCCTGGTAGAGCCAGGTAGGAAACTAGAGGCGGACTGTACTGGTTCCTCTCACCGCTCAGGCGAGTCAGTCTGGTTCCCAGTTGGCTCCAGAAGGAGCAGGCGCTCTGACTCAGACCCCGATTATGTCGAAGGGAGGGGCTTAGCTGCAGGTAGGTGGGCGGAGCCTCAAAGGACAGGACCTGCTGCCAGCGGGGCAGAACTGACTCCGCCCACACACGCGACGGGTTTGGGTTCCTGAGGTGAAAAATAAAAAAATGGGAAAAATGAACTTCGTTAGCTGGAGGCATGGCTCATTGGGTAATAAATGCAGATGATTAGCATTTTTCTGACCCGGTCCGGATGAAGCTGGAGATGTATGTCATCATGGCCAGAGAGAGGCGTCGGTCAGAGGAAGTGAAACGCTGAGAGCTCATTGGACGATGAGGAGTCCCAAACACAAACTGAACGTCCAGAGGAACAGACAGGTCAGCCCTGCACACAGGAAACGATCAATACCTTTGATCAGAACAGTTCATGACAAAGACTCTGTTACAGAGCGATGAACAGAGGCTCACCAAAGTTACTCCTGACTTTTCATCTAGCGCCACCTTCAGTCAACATGTTAATGTGTTCAAATACCTGCAGAACTACAGACGCTCCCATCGGCCTCAGTTGCACTGTTTACTGCTAATGTTAGCATGCTAACACGCTAAGCTAAGAAGGTGAACGTTATGCGTGTGTGTGCAGCAGTCAGCACCTGGCGTGAGCGCTGGTGGCAGGTTGGTGGTACAGAAAGATGTTAGCGTCGCTGTTAGCCCAGTGGCTAGCCATCTGCAGGCTGGGACAGATGATGAACAGATCTCTGCAACACACACACGGTTTAGTAGAAAACTCAGATATCGTGTAATAAAATGCAGGAGCGTACGTACAGGATGTGCTGCTTGTAGCCTACACAGGTTAACCAGGTGTGATGGGCGTGTCTGACCTGGTGGCGTTGCTGAGCGCTCTGGAGAACAGGCTGTATCCAGCAGCTGAGGGGCTGTGATCCAGAGAGTAGAACCAGGCCGCCGCCTCCTTCAGCAGGTCACTTCCTGTCAGTCCACCCAACGAGCGACTCAGAGCCTCGTAAAACGCCGTCTTACTGTCAACGCGACCCTGCAGAGCCTCAAAGTCCTGAACACAGAATCAAGTGGCACCATTTGTATTCACCGTCTTTTACACGCGATTAATATTGTACATTTACTCGCAGATGCTTTTTGCCATCACGAGAAACCTGTTTCACAGATCGTCTTTTTAAAATGCTTCCTGTTAAAGGCTCTGCCCTTTATTCCAGCGTAATGTTGAGTTAAACCTGAAGCTCCGTAGTTAAACCTCCGTAGTCCAGGCCTCAGGATTCTCTCTGAACGGTCCATGTAGAACCTTTAGAACTCACTGTAAATAAACATCAGTGTGACCTCTGACCTTTATTCTGCGAGCTCGGCTGATCAGCCCGTCGTGTTCAGATGTTCCCAGCAGCAGGTCGACTCTATGGAAGGACGACTGAGAGACGGACTGACGGACCGGAGACCAGGACTGAAACGGGCCGCTGACCGCCAACAGCTACAAAACACACACGATCAGTCAGACTTGTAGAAACCTGGACTTTTGCTTTCACACCTGTCGTCTAATCTTTAATCAAGAGCTCTTTCAGTTTGACAGTATGCGTCATTGATTTCATTATACTCTCTCCACAGAAGCAGCCTGAGTGCGAGGAGAAGAAGCATATCCAACATATCCAAGTGCAAGCAGGTTATCAATAAATCCTGCTCTGGATTAAAGACAGGGGGCGCTCCATATGAACTCTACCTTGGTCTGAGCGGCATTGAGCGTGTGCACAGGCGTCGCTCTGAGGCAGGCAGCCATCTTGTCATCGTCTGTGAGGTCAGAGGTCACACAGCCGAGCTCTTTGGCCAGATCGAGCGCCTGGCGTCTGGAGGAGGAGGGAGTCTGAAGCAGTGACGGAGAAAACACAGAACCGCCCTGCAGGCAGAACACAGCAGCACGTAGCTTTTTACAAATGTCTAAAAACAGTCTAGAATCTGAGTTTATGCTCCGTTATTACTACTGCTAGCAGCTGCTAGCACTCCTGCTAACTGGTTAACAGCTACCTGCTTCTTTAACGTAAAAGTGCTTAGTGGAGGAGTTCTCACCAGCAGCATCATACGCTGGAACAGAGGAGACGAGGAGGAGGAGGCGAGGAGATGAAGGCTGGTGATGTCAGCACCACGTCGCTCCGCCCCAACGGTCACTCTGCTGCTGTCTCCACCCACCAGAGAGATGTGGGCGTTAACCCAATGAAGCACCGCCTCCTGGTCTGACAGACCGTAGTTACCATGGAGACCAGATGAACCTGCAGACAGAGGTTTTAGTAACTCAGTTCATTTGTGTGCAACACACACACACACACACACACCTACACACACCTGTGCTCAGGAATCCCAGCGCTTCAGTTCTGTAGCCGGCCGTCACCACGACGATATTTCCCATAGCAGCAAGGGTGGAGCCATCCAACAGTCCTGGCTTCTGATTGGCTGAAGGGTTGACGAAGAAAACCAGAACTGGGACACGCCCCCTCTGTTTTTCACACACACGTTTACAGGTCAGCTGAGGGCTCTGACTTAATTATCATTTAATAGCAGTCATTTATTCTCTTTTACGTGAATATTAAAAGGTTATGGTGCCTGGCAGAGGAGGAAGAAGTACTGCAGTAAATGCAGTAATACTACAGTGTACAAATACTGTTCCAAGTAAAAGTCCTGCATTCAAAGACTTGAGTAAAGGTTTTAGCATCAAAATTGACGTAAAGTAATTATGATATAGCTTCTAGTTATTAACGTGTTCATCGCTTTATGTTGCAGCTGGTGAAGGACTGATGAACTGAGGACTCACCAGAGCAGCAGGAGTGAAGATGTTCAGGTAGAGACAGTCCTCACCTGAGGCTGCAGACTCTACGTCACCTGGCTGGATACAGCTGGGACTGAAGGACACACAGATTCTAATGACCTGTCCTCCAGCGCCACCTTCAGGACAAACTCCAGCATTGTAGGCTACTAGGCAGGTACAGTACTTACCGGGGTTTGGTGGCGTCCCAAGTTCCCATCCAATCAGCCGGCTGAGCTGCTTCAAAGCGGAGTGATCCTGTTGGTGGACGGGCGTACGGGACTCCTAGGAGCTGGACGACCGTCTTCCTGTCTGCACCCAGGGCTGTTTCCACGGCAACGCCCTGCAGAGTCCCATGACCTGGGATGGAGACTGATGTAAACGGCAGCAACCGCACTGAGAAACGAAAACAGAGAGGTGAGCACGGCAGAAATCAAACTTTCATCCTGCTCTGCTGCGATTGGTTGATTGGTTCACCTGTCCTCAGGTACACTTGGGGGGCGGGCTCTCTGATGACCAGCCTGCAGGAGGAGGAGAGGCTAGATGAGCTGGGGGCGGAGCTTAACCCACAGGCTGTGGTGTCGGGGTAGAGGACGCAGCGAGTGGCCGACTCCACCTCATCGAGTGACACAGCGACACAAGACTCCGCCTCTTGACAGGCTGAAACAGGAAGTAATCAGGAAGCATAGGAGGGTCAGCAGCTGCCATTTGCTGTTTGACTTCATGAACGATGGTGTGTTTTATTAGCAGTGGTTACCATGGAGACACCAGTCCCTCGTCTTGTCCCGGTCAGTAGCGATGTCACGGCTCACGTGGATGACATCATACAGAGAGACCGACGAGTCGACGAGGACTGATGACTCCGAGAGGAGACTCCACTGATCCAGAGACACTGAGACAAGTACTCATAAGTATTAGTTATAGTAATACTAGTTGTAGCAGTAATACCTGTAATAGACATAAAAAGTTGCAGGAATAGTATTTGTAGTAATACTAGTTATAGTAGCAGTACTAGCTAGTATGCATAGAAGTAGCAGTAAAAGTTGACCGAACTTTATTTATGTAGCACCTTTGTATAACTTCAGTTACAAAGTGCTTTACAATACATCTGAACATAATAAACATCAACACAAACATAAGATGCAATAAAGTAAAAGTTAAAAACACCTGAGGAGTTAAAAGAATGCCAGTTTAAAAAAGTCTGTTTTTAGTAGTTTTTTAAAAGAGTCAACAGACTGAGCTGATCTAATAGGAGGGCGGAGATTGTTCCAGTCTTGTGCTACGGCGGCAAAAGAACAAGCGCCTTTGGTGTTAAGTTTTACAGACGGTACAACCAACCACTTTTGACTTGATGACCTAAGTGGCTGCTCAGAACAATAGGTGTTAAGTAGCTCAGCAACGTATGCTGGTGTCATTTAGTGCTTTAAAAGTCATTAAAAGAATCTTAAAATTGATCCTGAGCTTCACTGGGAGCCAGTGCAGCCAGCTATAATAAGAGTGATGTGTTGTCTTGTCAGAAGTCTGGCTGATGCATTCTGGACTAACTGTAGCCGAGCCAGGGCTGCTAGGCTAAGACAGGTGAAGAGCGCAGTACAAAAAGACGGGAAAAAATAAATACGTGAATTAGTCTTTCTAGGTCTACAGTTGATAGTAATGATTTGAGTTTGAAATGTTTCTGAGCTGAAAAAAACAGGATCGAACCAATTTTTTAACATGAAGATCAAAAGTCAATTTTGGGTCAAATATTATGCCAAGATTCCTAAAATTGGTTTTGACGTCAGGGGCGACTGGGCCAATAGACTGAAAAATGTTATTTGTTATTTTGTCAGAGCCAATGATAAGAAGTTCAGTTTTCTCAGGATTAAGTTGTAAAAAATTGAGACATCCAGTCTTTCATGGTAGCTAAACAGCTGTGGAGCATCTATGTTACTATGGTCACCTGGTTTTACTGAAACATATAACTGAGTGTCGTCCACGTAGCAATGGTAAGATATACAACCAAAGCGGGTGATTATCTGTCCTAAGGGAAGCATATAGCATCATCAGTAATACTGGTAGAAGCAGTAATATTAACAGTAGTGTACTTGTTACAGATGCTGCCATGACTACAAGACGTTGTGCCAGTAGAGTTGTAGTATTGTAGCAGCAGAACTACAGTCTCACCGTTGGTTGTGGTCGGTGGCAGGTTGAATGGAGGACAGAGAGCCGGAGAGGAAGTCCACTGATTCACTTAACACACAAACATGTCACGTTATATACACCGTGTATGTGTGTGTGTACTTGTATTTGTGTTTTTGTATGCAGTACCGGGTTTCTGGTACCAGCCGAAGGGGTCCGGTGTAGCCTTCACCACAGACGGTCTGCAGTCCTGAGTCCTCCAGGTCGTCATGTCGTACTCACCGCAGGTCTGAACCCCGAGACTGATCAGAGACAGACACACCACGTCTGGACCACCTGCGACGTACAAACATCAGTAAAGGTCGGCCACGTTGATATATATGCTCACTTAACCCAAAGCTCAGCCAATAAAACAGACACTTAACATGAGTTGATCAGTTTAAACTGATTTTGGTTCCCGTCCGTTTCACAGTGCTTCCATCAGTACTGACAGAACTTCTTTTGTTGTGAAAAAGGATGGAACCTGATTCCCAGCTGGGTTTTTGTTCCCGTCCTTCAAAACAATTATTTTCAATATTCTGGCTCACTACATCCTGTAAAAGGCATTCAGGTTTTTTAACACCGTAACTTTTTCTGATCATTTCATCACTGATCAATCTGAAGGATTTGTTTGTTAGAAAGCTGCTTTGTCTTTAAACTTTTACACGGTTACTATGGTTACCTGCTGATTTGGTGTCTCGGACGAAGCCGATACCACGGCAACAAGGATCCTCATCACAGCGTCGCTCACACTCCATGAACCTGAACACACACGCAGCCTGGTCACATGATGCTGGTTCTCATCCCATTACAAAGTTTCCTCCTTCAACTCTCAGTGAAGATTAAAGCAACTCATCTGAAGGTGTGTGTGTTACCTCTCAGACAGCAGAGTGTTTCCGCTCACACTGACTCGGCTGCGAACAGAGTAAGAAACCATCTTCTGGAAGGGAACTCGCTGGTAGAAGCTCTTCACCGGTCCGGACAGATCCACTGAAGGAACAAACACAGTGCCAGGTAAACCTGTTATAGCCCCTTTTAGAGAGATATGAGCCTCAACACATTTTTCTCGCGTCCCAGACTCGTCTCAGCTTTATAAGGTTGTTGATCTCAGCCTGAGCTAACAGCAGGATGCCGAGCCACAGACATTACAGTGCTGCTTTACCCTTCTTGCTGTAGGCGTTGTTGGGTATCCGGTCCAGCAGGGGGCGACAGGGTCGTCTCAGAGGTTTGTCGTACGCCCCACAGACTCTGCTGTCCGGATACAAGGAGCAGCTGAAGAAGCCTGCTGCTGAGTCGGCGTCTCTGAGGTCAGCGACGGAGCAGAGCTGCTCCACGTCACAGCCTGCACACAAACATCGAGCTTCAGCTCCTCAGAACTCAATGTGCTTTGTTACAATGTAGTCCAGAAGGTCTGTGACGTACGTGAGAGACACCAGAGCAGGGCCTGCTGGGAGTTGTAGTTCTTCTTGTTGAGCCAGAAGGACAGAGAGGGCAGTTTTCTCTGAGGATCCACGAGGACGTCGTCCTCTGACAGAGACTCAAACTTCTGCTGCACCGACACTGAACACAAAATTAACACTGTTAAACACCTGGAATGACTGATGAGCTGCACCCGGCGGTGGAAGGTAACCAAGTACTGTACTATGAGAACTGTTGTAAATGACATGGCACTATATAAGTGAAATTGAATTGTACTCGAGGTACTTTAGTCTTCTTTTCATGTTACTTTCTACTTCAACTGAACCGCATCTCAGATTAACGTAGTGCAGTAAATGTTTCCCTCCGACAGCTTTACTTTAAAGTTACTTGAATGGTTGAAGTGATTTTTCCTTTGAATAATGTCAATAATGAGGTTTGGACAACATTTGTTCTGGAAACTGTTGAAAGTCCACATCCAGCACAGTGTGTGAGAGAGACAATACGAACCGTCAAGAGGAGGACCGAGTTCTGCTGCTGCGGCACAGGAAGAGGAACCAGAACCAGAACCACCAGCTGCTGACTCAGCATCTGACAGACAACAAGGGAGAAACAGCCAGCACTTTAGTCCTCTTTACTACTGAAAAGCCAAAACTACCTATGTAGGGTTTCTCCTCTGTACGGTGGCCTGTTTAGGACATCTCAGACTAAAGGCTGGAAAGTGATTCTCCAGGCTGCTTTCTTTCATACTTAAACATGACAGATGTTGTTTGTTTGCTGCCTCGTGCTAAAGGATGTTTCCAGATACCTGTGTTCAGGTAGACGGCCTGGAAGCTGATGATGGAGGCCTGGTAGTCCTTGTTCTTGCTGTCAGCTGGCAGAGCCGCATCAGCTGAACAAACAGGAAGCAGAAGACAAATCATCACAAACAGGAAGCGGCCTCAGTGTTTTGCAGTCGAGCAGTAATTCAGTTGTGAGTTCGGTTTCTTACTGATGGTGAACTTCTGTCCTCCGAAGTCGAACACAAAGCTCCTCTGCTGTTCATTGTATGTTAGCCCCGCCCCACAGATACGATCAGCTATTCCCTGTCCAATCACATCCCAGTCCTGGTCCCCGCACTGCAAGACTGACGGAGCTCTCAGCCAACCACAGAGCAGAGAACCTGGGGGGAGGGGCAGAAGAGGTGGTGAGATGCTCCGAGGTTTTATTCATTCACGCGTTCACCCAGGTGATGTGCGTCTCCATGGTAACGAACCTGCATTCAGGCTGTTCTGGCTGAGGATGAATCCGTCACAGCAGGCGTCGCGACTGCAGCCGTCCTGACAGAAGCGATGAGCATCAGAGAGAGACGTCTGTCTGGAGGAGAACACCTGAGTCCTGAACACACCTGACACCGCCTTCATCATCCTCATCCTCACAAAACTCTGCTGCTGCCACGAGGAAAACTCCGCCCCTGAAACACAAACACACCTGAGCACACACCTGGACACATCTGACAGACTGAACAGCAACAGTAGCGTTTGTTGTTGTCCGGTTGCTGTGGTTACAGTACCTTGCTTCCTGAGGACGAGCAGATCTGAAGCTCCGCCCCTCACTCTCAGAAAGCAGCTCAGCCAATCAAACTGCTCGGCCTGATGATTACCCAGAAACCCACTGGTCTGAACAAGAGAAAATCAAAGTTTTATTAGCATCATTAAAAAGGCACCTGATAAACACATAAAGACTAATTCATGATAATGAATATAATCAATATTTACTGAATACAGCAGTGAAGCTGCTGGTTCATTAAAATCCTTCCTCAATATAAAAACACGACATTACTACGTTTATGTTCTGATACTACATTACCCAGGAGCCTCAGCTGCTGTATGAAAAACTCTTAAACCCATCACCATGGTTACTGAATTGATCCCAAACTGATCAACAGTTTTAAAACCTGTTTTTTTTAACATTATAACTTCTGCTCACAGCTCAATGTGAAGCTCTGTGATTGGACGTTTGTTGGTGAAATGCACTCTGGGGGACGTAGTTGACTTCCCTCCTTCAGTTTTTGGCTTTGACTTTTCATCAAACCAGATATTTTCTAACACTGGTGTTCGTCTTTGTTTCCTGCAGGAACCCGAAACAACTCAAACTACACAGCTGTACAACTTTCTCACACTGTGTGTGTGTGTGTGTGTGTGTGTACCTGCTGGGAGGTGTTGCAGTGTGTGTTCAGTGTGTGTGTGCTGTACAGTTCACACTGAGTCTGTCTGCTGAGCAGCGCCACATGGTGGCAAGACGGCTCCGCTGCACACGCTGAGACACAGACGCCACACAGTGAGCAAACACACACCATAACAATACATACTGTGTGTGTGTGCGCGTGTGTTTGTGTGCGTCACCTTGGACACAGGTTGTGAGGTCAGAGGTCATTGTTTGCAGGACTTCAGTGTGTTCAGCTCCAACAATCAGATCTGATCCAGGAACAGCCTGAAACCTGCTGAGGACTGCAACACACACACATTACAAAGTGCCAAACACAAATGAATCTAAACTGATCAAAAGAACAGCAGCTCTCTGATTGGCTGCTGAGTCTTCACCTGAGCACTCGTCATCACTCAGAGGCTTGTCACTGTTGGTCCACTCAAGCTCCACCCCCTCGCTGTTGAAACACCTCCACCTGCCAGACAGGAAGTCGAGCTGCGCTGACAGGAAGTCACCTAGCTGTGAACAGCGCAGGCCCCGCCTCTGACACTCTGTCACACCTGAAACACACCGACAGGTAAATAACACACGTCTCCTTCACACCTGGAGTTCATTGTTGTAAATCAGCTGCAAACATGACGTCACATGACGGACAAGTAACTCATTGATTGGACAGTTTTGGTGATGTCATCCTGCATCATCAGCGCCACATGGACTCGGAGGAAACTCAGATTCAGCTGACTGACAGCAGGTCAGTGTGAACTTTTCCTTTTGACACTTGAATGTAGACTTGTACTTGTACTGGAGTATTTTCAGTGCTGTTGTGGTAATTTTACTGAAGTAAAGGATCTGAGTGCTTGATGCAGAGAGATCCTACTGTCAAACTGTTGGAGGACTCACATTGATTGACAGATGATGCTCCAGCAGGTGAGGAGCCTCTGGGACACTTGTTGCAGAAGTCCTGCCCCTCTTCATTCTGATAGGTTCCCTGAGGACAGAGAAGACACGCCCCCTCCCTGGAGAAACTCCCAGCAGGACAAATGACTGCAAAAACAGATGGAGACACTAAATCACTGTCTGCTGCATCTGCAGGACCGACCCGAGGCATCGTGGGTGTTTGTGCCCCTCAGGTGTCAGAGGTCAAAGGTCAAAACACTGATGACAGAATGACAAACTGACTCACGGCAGCCTTCGCCGTCACTGTCCAGGTGGTAACCACGGGAACAGCCAAAGCTTGGTGTTGTCATGGAAACCAGTTTGGGTTCCGATGTGAGCATGGACTGGATATTACCCAGAAGTCCCCGGACCCCCTCCAGGAGTCTGGACTCATTCAGAAACAGACCTGATAATAAAATCAAGGTGAGAATCCAGAATCTTTTAACAAAGTGACGAGACACGTAAACAAATGTTCATCTCAAAATCCAAACAATAAATGACACAAAGCTTCATTAAAATCAGATGGTCTGTATTTGACAGAATAAACTCCTCCTGGTTTCAGTCTGAGGCAGCAAAGACTGAACCTCGTCACAGGCTGCATGTCTGCGGGTTGCATGAGTTCAACCTTCCTTCTCGTTTTGTTTGGATAATCGTTCGAGGGACGGAAAAGTAAAACGATCCAGTAATTCACAGGAATAAACTGTATTTTTCTACCAATGGCTCATCACGTTCTCACAGCTTTGTTCTCTTGGTACTAACAGTTCCTCCCTCAGTGTCAGTGCGACAGGGTGAAGTGCTCACTGATGTCGTGGAGGTCTGGGAGGTCAGAGGTCGGGAGGTCAGACAGCTCGGCGCTCCATCTGACTGTTAACGTCAGCGTGTCATCGCCGTCACACTGCAGACGCACCGACGAGTCATCACACACAGACACCGAGCGACCTGACACAGGAAGCTTCAAACACACAGCAACAAAAACACAGACGCAGTTATTATTAGGTTATTAACTCACACTGGATTGTGTAAAGTCAAACACTCTGCATGTGTTTAAACTAATACGTCTCTTGTGAATGACCTTTATGAAGAGTTCGGCTTTATAAAACTATAACAGTAAAATTATAATCATATGATTCAGGATCTTTATTACAAGGCTTCCATACAACATGATAGTATAAACAAAGTGTATAAGCAGAGTGCAGTCCTCCACCTGTGCAGAGCAGAGCCCCCTGCTGGTCATCGAGGTGAACAACAGAGACTGTAAACTGCTGATCTGAGAGCAGGACGATGAGGACGACGACATCCAGAGCTGAGAGGACGTCACCGACTGTAGAGGCTGAGAGACTACACACACACACAAAATGTACAGTGTGGATATCAAACAGGCTGGGATGGATTTTATCTGCAGGTCATTTTTAGAAACTGACAGCTGCTGAAGTGTCAGCAGATCCGTCAAAGGTCAAAGGTCAGGGCTCTTACTCTGACAGGCTCCACTCAGCGGTTTGCTGTCCCATCGCCGACTCCCGGTCTCACACAGGAAGCTGCTGACAGGAAGTGAGTTCTGGTAACCGCGGTGACAGACGAGATCACAGCTCTGACGACTGTCGGCTGCTGGGCGGCAGACCAGTGCACCATGGGTAATGGCAGAGTCGGGACAGAGAGGACCTGTAGAGAACAACAACCAATCAGCAGCCTCCTCTGAGCTGATGTGCGTCTCGCTGCAGTTCCTCCAACATCCTCCGGAGGATGCTACACAGCCGCTTGGGTGGATTTTCAAAATAAAAGTAATGTTCATGAGATACTGAGGCTTGAAGAGAGGGGTGTTTGCACTCACGGTCACATGACGGTATCTGTCCTGTCTGTCGAGGCGTTCGGGTCCCGTCCACTTCCTGCCCGTCCCCAGAGACACACCAGCAGGAAGTGACATCACACTGCAATGGGATGAAGGAGCCGTCTGGGCGACATTGGAAACCCAGCAGCTCACACCAGCTGGGACCTGAATGCATCACGCACAGTGTGCTACTGGTTTACAGACTGAAGTGTGACAGTGAACACATCACTGGCGTGTGTATATATATGTGTGTGTGTGTGTGTGTGTGTGTGTGTGTGTGTGTGTGTACATGTCAGCTGTCCTGAGGGGCTCAGCGTTGCCCTCTGTATCATCTCCCCGGTCAGAAGGTTCACACACCAGTCTGCAGCGCCTCCTGCCTGCAGCACTGAGAAACGACCGTCCTGAAACAGCCACACACACCATCGGTGCTCATTCTGTGCGAGGTTTCAAAGAACTTTATATACATTTACACTTTAAAAGGAAAATGACAATTAAAAAGAGGGAATAAAATAAATTTCAGAGACAATCCTAAAGTAAAACAATAAATGGTCCGAAAAAGTGTGTGTGTTCCTACCTCCTCACACTGTGGGAGGTACGGTGACGTGGTGCTGAGGTCAGAACCTTTCATCCAACCAGAGAGCAGCTTGTGAGCCTGATCTCTCTGACAGCGAGTCAGACCTGCAGGACACACACACACACACACACACACACACACACACACACACACACACACACACACACGGTCAGGATGATTCCATTTGTCTCAGCTGATCTGTAACATTTCACTGATGTTTTAAAGATGAAGAGACATTTTAAAGTCTCAAGAAGAATAATCCCACGTCTGACTTCCTGTCCATTGGTTCCTGCTGAAGACATACATTTTTAAAACACACAAATACGTAGTTTGATGTTTCAAACAGCTGCTATCTGTAGTTTGTTGGGGACCATTTTCAGCGGCGGATGAAGCCACATTTGGTGCATGAGATTAATTGAAAAGAAGAGAAAAGTAGAATTTCACCAGAGAAGCTTTATCTGTTAAACTGACTCTACAGTGTTTTCCAAATAAAACATTTAAAGTGTGTCTCACATTTCGGCAGGTGGAGTGAGCGGCCGGTCAGAGACTCAGGGATGTACTCTCCGTCTTCATCAACACACCAACACTGACCTGAACACACACACAGAGTGATGCAGCAAACATCACACCGTCTCATGTATTTTAAGTGTGTGTGTGTGTGTGTGTACCTGTGCCGTGGTAACACTGTGTGTGCAGCCAGTGTCCGTCAGCGTCACACTGTGGAGTGAACAGCTGGTACGAGCGATGCTGAGGAGGCAGGAACATCTGGACAGCTGAAAAACATCAGAGTCACTTCAGCAAACAGGAGACAGATTCCTTTCATGAGAACTTGGTGTCAAAAATCATTTAAAAAGAGACACAGGACTAAGAGCTTAATACCACACTGTTAATAAGTGACAGAATCTCCATCCAACTGTGACTCACTGGAAAAAGCAGCCAATCGCAAAGCAGCTTTGGAGCGGCTCAGCAGCCTATCAGAGATCTGCAGCTCCTTCTCTGATTGGCTGATCTGGAGCTCCTCCGGTGTCAGACGCAGACCTTCAGCCAATAGGAATCCATATCCCAGAGGGAGGTGGGAGGAGTTAGAGAGGGCGATGATGCTCTTCACTTCCTGTCTGAACGCCGTGACCTCAGCCAACGCCTGAGCGCAACGACCTGCAGGTTAGCATCAAACGGTGGTTAATGGCGCTAACAGGTTAGCATACATCCCTAATTAGTGCTGTTTAAGGAGCTAGCATAGCTGAAGTGTCCTGCTATTGGCTGGTCTTATCACATTTTCTTTATTATAAAACTAATTAGTTTTACAATAAAATTCACAAATGTATAAATAAATAAAATAAATACAAACTTATTCTCAGCTTTTTGACGGAAGTTAAATATTTTACCACAATCTTACCAAAATAAAAAAGCTGTGAAAACAACCATTGTGATATAAAAATCACATCTTTCTATATTTTAAATTCAATAACATACGTACAAGAAAGCCATGTTCTCCTCCTCCTATACTTTATATATTACAACATATTCACATGCTATGAAACAATCTGATGAAGATAGAAAGGTTGACATCATGTGACATCACAGACCAGCCAATAGGAGAGCTGGAGCAGCACTCTGGTTTTAATACGTTGGTGTTTTCAGCAGAGACACGAGAACAGAAAGGAAATTAATCTGTAAACTATAGAATCTTCTACACTCACTCAGTATCTAAATGAATGTGGGATTGTGTTTGTTCTGACCTGCGGAGGACTGAAGCTTCGGTGTTGTTCTCTCCGGACCTGAAACATCACCAGTTGTTTTATTTAATTTATTTAATTCACAGGCAAACAGCAAAGACAAGTCTTAGAAACTAAACATCAGTTGGTACAGCATCAGAGTGATATCTTACAGGTGACAGCGCCCCCTGCTGACTCAGCAGTCATCGCTCTTCCCTCGTCATCCACACAGAAGCAGCGTGGTCCGACACACTGCAGCGGCAGGAAGTCTCCGTCCTCAGAGCACGCTGGGACGTGGATGTCAGCGCCGGCTGCCATGTTTGCTTTCACCTTCAGGGCCATCGCTCGCTCGCTCTCACAGCGGGACGGACATCGAGGACGACGCCCGGCTGTACGCGACCCTGTAACCTCCTGACCCCGAGGATCGACACACCAGCACTCTCCACCCCGACACTGAACCTCCTGGAAACCCCCGCTGGACGTGCAGCTCGGGACAAAGATGGCAGCTACTTCCTCGTCCTCGTCTCCGGAGCAGGAACGCAGCAGAGGGGTCAGAACCTGGAACACAACAAGAAGTTAACAACTGAAAGTACAGTTTCAGTTCTTATCAAGCTCAATGTGCATCAGGATCACTGGAATACGAGCTTCATCAGGACTGACAAGCCTTTGACCCCATCCTGTGTCTCACCTGGTCCAGTGACTGTGAGCTGTTGAGCCCCCTCAGTGTGTGTTGGAGGGCAGAGAGGAAGGCGGGGTCCTCCAGAGCTCTGCTGACAGACTGGACCAGGTCCCGATTCTTCTGGAGGCTGATGGTGACACTCTGAGATGAGAGCCGGTCCAGACCCAGGGCTCCTCGAGCTCCCACCGCGCCGCTGAAGTTCAAGGAGGCAGCGCTCTTCAGGAACTTTCCTCCAAACAGGTTCTCCTGGAGGCGGCGAGGGGAGGAGCGAGCCAGAGCCTGCAGAGCCCCGTCCACTGAGGGGAAGAGACCGTGGAGGACTTCGACCAGGTGAGACAGGAAAGAGGTCGGATCCGCCTCCACCGGCAGATGCTCTCTGAGAGGCTGGAGGAGGGGGAGACAGGAGGCCGGAGATCTGCCAGAGGAGGCCTGGAAGGGAGGATCAACAGGACCAGAGAAGAGCCGGGACAGAGCCAGGCGACGCTGAGAGACACAGTCAACAAGACCTGGACCTGGAGATGAGACGAGGGAAAACATGGAGATGAGAGGAAATGAGATATGAAAAGAAGAAAAGGTATGAAGACATGAGATGAGGGTTGAGATAAGAAGTATCAAGAAGAGAGGAAACGGCCAGAAGAGATAAAGATATGAGATGATGTGATCTGGATAACAAGAGATGACAAGAAAAAGAAAAGAAGAGATGACATTAGATAAAGGAGAATAAAAGAATAGATGAGATGAGAAGAGAAGAGGAAAGATGTGTTTCTGTTCCAGGACACTCACTGCAGACCAGGGAGTCTCCGTGCTGCCGTGTCCCAGGAAGCTCCCTCCCTGTGGGGTCAACACACCAGCACTGCCCCCCCTGCTGACACTGTCTGGAAGTGAAGGATCCGCCGCTCTCACAGGACGGCACGAAAACACCGGACGCCTCCATCGCTGCCCGCCGCTCGTCCTCACAGGGAGACGGACCTGAGGGGTGAGAAAGGTCCAATTATGACGAGGTTAAAGCGGTTTAACGTCAGGACAAGAATATCCCAGTGTGTATAAATGCATGGACCACAATAATTCAATTCAATTCTATTTATATATTCTATATCATAACAGAGTTATCTCATAGCACTTGTTAATATAGAGCAAGTCTAGACCAACTCTATATGTGTAGACCCAACATTTCCACCAGGAGCAGCACTAGGAGACAGTGGCAAGGAAACACTGCCTTCTCACAATAGCAGCTTAAACCAGATAAATCCAGTGGACACAACTTTACACCACACAACTGTGATGCAAAACAGTTTAAACCAGCACTGACTAGTTCCTGAAGTTCCCTGAAACGGTCGTTTTAAAACTGTTCACATGTGCTAAATGGGATCTCAGAGAGTTGCTCTGTGGGAACCTGATCATTGTAGTTAACTTGTTTAAACCAGTTAAAGCTGTCTATGTGGTGATGAAGTTTAAACGAGTCTAAACCAGTTTAATTTTGGGACAGTATATCCAAATGTTTACACCTGCAGCGTCTTAAACCAGTGTAATTCTGTTTACACCACTTTCCAGTTACGTTCACTAGTGTAACTCTGAGAAAACCAGTTTAACTAGTTGTATAAACACATTTCAAACCAGTGTGAACCAGTTTACATCTAAAGTGTCCGGTGAGGCCGAGGCGGACTCCCAGCATCCTCCTCTGCAGGACTCTGTAGATGTTGGTCTGAGAGAAGGAGCGACCAGACCGAAGACCAGAGAAAGCCGAGTCGTACACCTCAGACAGGAGGAGCTCCACACCTGCACAGAAGGTGCACACCTTCATCACCTTCATCACCATCAGTGTGTGTGTGTGTGTGTGTGTGTGTGTGTGTGTGTGTGTACGTACCTGTGCTCTCCAGCTCTCTGCCTCTGCTGTCTGAACAGAAACAGTAGGACGAAACCATCGGGAACAACTTCCTGAAACTACTGAAAGACTCAAAGGCTTCTGGGAACCTGAAACAACACAAACACACAGAAAAAGACAGGTGAGTTACCTGTTGAAGGCGTGCAGACAGACAAACAGACAGGTGAGCAGACAGACAGACAGGTGAGCAGACAGACAGACAGGTGAGTTACCTGTTGAAGGCGTGAAGACAGACAGACAGGTGAGCAGACAGACAGACAGACAGACAGGTGAGTTACCTGTTGAAGGCGTGCAGACAGACAGACAGACAGGTGAGTTACCTGTTGAAGGCGTGCAGACAGACAGACAGACAGACAGACAGGTTAGCAGACAGACAGACAGACAGATAGACAGACAGGTGAGTTACCTGTTGAAGCCGTGCAGACAGACAGACAGGTGAGCAGACAGACAGACAGACAGACAGGTGAGCAGACAGACAGACAGACAGACAGGTGAGTTACCTGTTGAAGGCATGCAGACAGACAGACAGGTGAGTTACCTGTTGAAGCCGTGCAGACAGACAGACAGGTGAGCAGACAGACAGACA